>JAVIWC010000696.1:0-19533 GCA_031894815.1 Creontiades dilutus
TTAATTGAAATTCGCAGGTGCCCGCACAGGGATTCGTCAGGCCTTTCGCTGCTGTTCCAGTACTACAATCAGCTGTATTTCGTGGAAAGGAGATTTTTCCCGCCGGATCGAACCCTTCCGATTTACTTCGAATGGTAAAACACTTGATTCTGTTAAAGTACTGTTTTTTTATCATTTAAGTGATTAATAGGAGTACAATCCTGTTCTTAGCGACCGACCCGACAGTCTAACGCTCAACATTCCATCAACTAACCTTCGGGTGGGCTCCTTCCGCCCTTTGTTATCCCGGCATCACCACTTTTCCGTCCGCCCGAGGGGGTTCATTCATGTACCTGCCACCTTAGTTAGCGCTAGCCTCTCTCGTGCTCTGGTTGAATCTACAGATTGTTCCAGGGAGTTGGTTAGGCTAATTAATCATTGAATAATAAACCCCAGTGTAAGAATTTGCAGCGTTTTATTCCAAAAAATGTGTCAACCTTCCCGCGAAATACTTAAAAAAAAACGTCTACTTTAATTTATCGTAATTTCACATTCATCGTTCAAAATATTATATCATTCAAAAAACGTCTGCCAAGTGGGTGTGGCACATAGCTTCCTCGTATCCATAACATGACTGTATAGATCATTGAAAATTATTATTAACTGAAGAACTTCGTTCAATTAGGCGAAGTAAATATTGAATTAGGTAAATTTATTGTTATGCAGGTTTAACTTGAGAAAAAAAGGTAGGCATGTTCAACTATTGAACAAACTATAAAATATACCTAATAGTCCGAACAATCCCAAAATTTCATCGAAATCGGTCAAGAACTCCCGGAGTTATTCGCGTAACAAGGATTTCACGTTTGCTCATGCGCAGAGGCTACTATTGATCCGGGGGTCATGAAACTCATAGAGGACCATCTACACCCCAACCTGCACAATCCCTGGAAATTTCATCGAAATTGGTCGAGAACTCTCAGAGTTATGCGCGTAACAAGGATTTCACGTTTGCGCATGCGCAGAGGCTACTATTGATCCTGGGGTCATGAAACCTATAGGGGACCATCTACACATCAAACCGAACAATCCCTGAAAATTTCATCAAAATCGGACTATAACTTCGTGTAGTTTTACCCGTAACAAGGATTTGCTGACAGACAGACAGACACACAGACACGGAACCAAAATAGTTCAGAAAGGTCTAAAACGCAAAATGCGAGTGGAATTTTTGATTTTGGAGACAAAAAAATTTCACATTCCGAAAGTGAAAACAATGCTTCCGCTACTTTGGTAGACTCGGAAGCGATATGCTTGTAGTGCGAAAGTAGTTAACAAACGGTGATTTTTCTCACCAAATCATTAAAATTAAAATAGAATAGAAAATATATTTTAGCAGAGAAAAATCAGATGAGCGCTTAAACCGCATTCAGCTCAATAGAAGGGGCAACCATTTCATCACCTCACATGGTAGCAGACTATTTCGACCACTGGCCCTTTTTTTTTAACTGTCCTGTCACCCCCTTTCATCGCATTTCCCCTTAGGCTAAATCCCATTAATTACGATCCTCTGCATCAACATGATTCTACATAATCCAAATAATCGTTCACACAGAACCAGATAGAATCGGTATCATAACACCTTTCAACTGACATTACGCAATTGGCAAAAATACGTCATTTTCGGATGTCATTTATGTCAATTTCATTCCGAAAATGTGTCGACATTCCCGTGAAATCCTTTAAAAAAATGTATAATTTTCGTACTTCATAATCATCATTCAAAATATGCGTTTAGTGCGAAAGTGGTTTGACAAAAGGTGATTTTTTCTCACCGAAGCGTTAAAATTTAAAATTTAGAAGCATTGCTGTAATTTCGAACTCTTTATTTCAACGTTTTTAATGTTTAAATTTAATTTTATTTCAGGTTTGACTCGTTGACGGGGGTTCCATCTTCCCAGAGGACCGTCGCATTTGAGAAGGCTTGCGTTCTATTTAATTTGGCCGCTCTTTACACCCAGATGGGAGCCAAACAGGCCCGGGGCACCGCAAAAGGTTAACACAAGATTTTCTTCTGTAATTGAATATACACAATTCATAAAATCGTAAAAGCTTGTCGCTAGATGTAAGGCTTGTGTAAATTAACTAGTTCCTAGGTACCTATTTCATTGATCAACTTATTCCAATAAGTTTATCGTTTTATTTCAGTTTAATTACGTAAATACTAACAGATACCTATCTAGTACCTACTTACGCAAACGTCGCGACAAGCTTTTACGATTTTATTTGATTCTGACTAAAAAATTTTGTTCTCCTAAATTTATGATTTTTTAATTATACAATCTAGATGTTACTCTAACGGTATAGTGATGTACAAGCGCGCATGATTTTCATTTGTTTCCTCAAAATTCAGGTTTTACAATTTTATAGGTTACGAGAATGGTATGTATCCATGACAATGAGCTTTGTTAACCAAATAACATAGAATTACGTAAATGATGTGTAGGTCAGGTTGAATGAGACAGATATCTGATTTCAGTTTTTCCTGACTTTGTGCTAGAACAAGTATCACATTTTAATGTTAGTATTTATTTATATATACTAATACCGAACTTGAAAAAAAAAATTGTTTCAAACAGCCATGACGGCTTTTGTGTAGCCGCAACAATGAAGTTTAAAATCGCCACGACACTAAAACTTCTGCTATTAGGAGTCTAATGAACACTTATAGAAATTGAAACTTGCTTTAAATAGAGTTTTTAAATTTTCATCCCAAAATGAATGCTAAACGAATCAATAAGATTGATTAAGAGTGATTTTCAAACCCATAACAATGAGAAGTATGTAACGTACACACCTGTTTTACAAAGGCTAACTTCATTTTTGAGCCCCAACTGTATAGAAATGGCGGAAGCATGGTGTTTCCTCAAAGGGCAGGGTTACCAACGCTGAAAAAACTTTGAATTGCCAAAAAATGCCCTCATTTGAGAGAGCTACGATGATTTCCTTCAAACCTATGACAATGAGACAGAAGGTTTGGGACAAACTTGATTCTTACAGACTATGTAAAAGTTAGTCCCACTTGTAAGCGCCCTAACATTCAGTAACTAATTCTAAAAAAATACTAGTTAAAATATTTCCGGTAAAACGTACTTTGAGCGGGTAAAATTTCGGATTAAGTTCAAATTCTGACTCACTGACAAACTATAACAATGAGATTAGAGGTACATTTCGATCAATTACCGGCATGTAAAATGAAGAGTAGCCGAACTTTATGACAACCACGAGTAGGCCTAGTTACCGCATAAAATCTACAAAAATAATTTTTGGAAAAAGTTGAACAGAAAATTATTTATCAATGATTGTCCCGTAAAATAGGAATCACTCATATTCATGGTTTCTACACCAAATTTCAGGGGGATTCCGAGAAGAGCTTGTTCTTTTTTAACATGCATTTTTCCTCTCAACAAGCCCTATTATTTGATACCCATATTGTAGATATGCATTAAAGATGACAGTTCCGCCATCTTGGATCGTCTGCCATATTGAATTTAGAATGACGTCACACAACTAATCGTGTATTGTCCAATCTAAACGCGCATGCAAAATTTCAGCTTAATTGGTTAAGTCTGCTTCAAAATCGCAAGATTCCACCCGAACATAGATACATACACACATACATTGCAAGTTAAATAAAAGCTTTTAAAAAAATTCCAATATTGGACGAAGGAATTGGAAATATCGAATTAATATAAAGAATAAACGAAATATTGAATTCTGCAAGGGCAATTAGTAAATATGTAGGCGTCTGCTTGTTGGGTTTCCTGATGCTGCTCATAACAAAACAGAATGAGAAAGGCGTGACTTAAGCATGTTCCATGCTATAAGTACTAAAAGCTGAAGTGCTCCGCATATTTAGTTTCGATATAAATACTCACCTGATTTGAAAGACAAATACTTTGGTTTGATTCGCATCTTTACAAGTTCAGATGACTTAACCCGTGCAGTGTTGTTAGCGCATTCATTAGCATCCTGTTTGTGAACGTGGACGATATGATGTTTGCTTATGGATAGCAACCTCTCACATACCCTACATGTTCACAATCCCTTTCCCCTTTTTTAAAGAGCCGATCAATATGATCAAGCTCCCCAATTCATTCTACACTGATATTCGCTCCAATCCTCGCCGTTTTCAGGAACAAGTCGCTTTACAGATGACCTAATAGCTTATTCCTCTACACTGACGGCTCAGTGGTTAGCGGCCAAACTGGCTGTGCCTTTTATGACGCCACAAATGAGGTTAAAAAATCATTCAGTCTATGGAACACAGCTTCAATATACACAGCCGAAAGTCACGCGATCCTGCAGGCATTTCAATATGCGAATAAGACCACCTTCAGCTACACCTCAATTTTAACATTCTCCGATTCTGAAAGTGTTTTATCGAAACTTGCAAAACTTAAAGTCTCCTCTCACTTGAATCAGATGGAAGCAGCTATAGCTCTGCAGATCAACCAAGCAAATCGCGGAGGAAAGAGGATTATTTTTTGCTACATAAAGAGCCATGTGTCCCTGGCGATGATGTTGAGGCGAAACTTGCTGCAGCGTTGCCTGAACCACGGCCATCCCAAACATACTCCATCCTTAAGCCAGCACTCATGAGGAAGATGATGAAAGGGTGGAGAGACGCACATTTGGGTCACCCAGCTGGGAACCGTTACAAGGCCCTATTTCCGCAACCCAAAAGGTCACCTTGGTTTGACCAAGTTGCGGAGGTGCAACCAAGGGCCTTCTACCAAACGCTCTGCAGACTCCGAAGTGGCCGCTGCAACACAAATGAATAACAATTCAACATTGGGAACACTGACTCCCCCCTCTGCCGCTTCTGCCATCTATCAAACGAAACCCCGGAGCACGTGATTCTGGATTGCCCCGCACATCACAGGGAGCGAGAAACGCTCCTTCACGCAGTTCATCGTTCGATCTCCAGCCCATTCAACCTTGATACCATCCTGGCAGCGGGTGCTACGTCAATTTATTTACATTTATATGATTTTGTTAAAAAAGTGAACATTTCAGTTTAATCTAGTTTTCTTATATTATTGAATGTAATTCGATTTACTTGATTTCTTGCGGCTGTATAAACTTGTTTTAAAGCCAATAAAAAAAAAAAAAAAAAGTTTGCTCCTTATTTCAGGTTTGGATCAAGCGGTAGACCATTTCCTGAGGGCGGCAGGCTCTCTCGGTTACCTCAGGGACAACTTCACCAACGGCCCGTCGATCGACCTCGCTCAGGACATGCTGAATATGCTCGTTCACCTCATGCTGGTAAGACGAAACCTGACAATGTACTATACCACCAAATTTTGGCTTATCGTGGAACATAGAAAATGGACAGTGTCAGACTGTTCTTTGGCAGTCTTCAAAGTAACAGTTACTCGAACTGCTCCACAGCACATCTTCCCTGACCTCCATCAACATAGCAAATAATTACACAGCCCCAAGCCACCACAGCATCAAGGTCAAATCCACAAAAATAACGGTAGCCATGTTCTGTGTACTTTTATGTTTTTGAAATCGCTGGGCTGTTTCAGCATTGCTGCTTGTACAGTGATTAGCACTCAATTAGCAATGCATAGAACATAGTGACCATTTCCTCGTATTCAATCATCATTTTGGCAGCTGATTCTTGGACTAGCTGCTCATCATTGGCACAGTCCAACCATTTCCCCTGCAGCATCAGCTGCAGGTAACAGTAACTGTAAATTGCTACTGTTAGAATCAGTGGAAATGGTTGGACTGTGACAATGATGAGCTGCTAGTCCAAGAATCAGCTGCCAAAATGATGTTTGAATACAACTATGCATTGGACCTTCACTGTACAGTTTGACCCAACCTAATAGGAATCACTTCAATGTATCAGATTGATTCCAGTCCAACCATTTCCACTACAGCATCAGCTTTTTCTGACGTGCAAATTGCTGATTGTACAATCATTAGCACCGTGTTCCTCAATGTTAATGATTTGAGATGTTGTTGTGATTTCCATTAGGTTGGGTCAAACTGTACAGTGAAGGTCCAATGCATACTCGTATTCAATCATCATTTTGGCAGCTGATTCTTGGACTAGCTGCTCATCATTACCACAGTCCAGCTATTTTCACTGCAGCATCAGCTTATTTTAACCTGTAAACCTACTGTTACAATCAGTGGAAATGGTTGGACTGTGACAATGATGAGCTGCTAGTCCAAGAAACACGATGATCCAAGTTGCTGATTGAATACAACAAAACTGTCATCATGTTCTATGCATTGTACCTTCACTGTACAGTTTGACCCAACCTAATAGGAATCACTTCAATGTATCAGATTGATTCCAGTCCAACCATTTCCACTACAGCATCAGCTTTTTCTGACGTGCAAATTGCTGATTGTACAATCACTAGAAGGCTACTTCTAAATGTTAATCACCTGATACGTTGTAGTGATTCCTATTAGGTTGGGTCAAACTGTACAGTGAAGGTCCAATGCATACTTGTATTCAATCATCATTTTGGCAGCTGATTCTTGGACTAGCTGCTCATCATTGGCACAGTCCAACTATTTTCACTGCCGCATCAGCTTAGTTCAACCTGTAAACCTACAGTTACAATCAGTGGAAATGGTTGGACTGTGACAATGATGAGCTGCTAGTCCAAGAAACATGATGATCCAAGTTGCTGATTGAATACAACAATGATTCCTCAATGTTAATGCTTGAGATATTATTGTGATTGATTTTCCATTAGGTTGGGTCAAACTGTACAGTGAATGTCCAATGCATAGAACATAGTGACAATTCCCTCGTATTCAATCATCATTTTGGCAGCTGATTCTTGGACTAGCTGCTCATCATTGGCACAGTCCAACTATTTCCACTGCAGCATCAGCTTGGTTTAACCTGTAAATTGCAACTGTTGCAATCAGTGGAAATGGTTGGACTGTGACAATGATGAGCTGCTAGTCCATGAAACATGATGATCCAAGCTGATTGAATACAACAAAACTGTCATCATGGTCTATGCATTGGACCTTCACTGTACAGTTTGACCCAACCTAATAGGAATCACTTCAATGTATCAGATTGATTCCAGTCCTACCATTTCCACAACAGCATCAGCTTTTTCTACCGTGCAATTCGCTGATTGTACAATCATTAGAACCCTAATGCTAGTGATTAATATTAGGTTGCGTACTGTACAGTGAAGATCCAATGCATACTTGTATTCAAACATCATTTTTGGCAGCTGATTCTTGGACTAGCTGCTCATCATTGGCACAGTCCAACTATTTTCACTGCCGCATCAGCTTAGTTCAACCTGTAAACCTACAGTTACAATCAGTGGAAATGGTTGGACTGTGACAATGATGAGCTGCTAGTCCAAGAAACATGATGACGTAAGTTGCTGATTGAATACAACAATGATTCCTCAATGTTATTGATTTAAGATATTATTGTGATTTCCATTAGGTTGGGTCAAACTGTACAGTGAAGGTACAATGCATAGAACATAGTGTATTCAATCAATTTTGTATTCTTGTATTCAATCAGTCCAAATTTTGCAGGCTGTAAAGCTGATACAATCTTGGACTCCAAATGCATGTTTGTATTCTCATCATTGCTGATTCTTGGACAGCTGTCATCAGCACAGTATTTTCACTGCAGCATCAGCTTGCAGGTTTTAACCTGTAAATTGCTACTGTTACAATCAGTGGAAATGGTTGGACTGTGACAATGATGAGCTGCTAGTCCAAGAAACATGATGATCCAAGTTGCTGATTGAATACAACAAAACTGTCATCATGTTCTCTGCATTGTACCTTCACTGTACAGTTTGACCCAACCTAATGGAAATCACTTTAATGTATCAGAAGGTGACGCCGTATTGATATTTTCTATCAATTTTCAAAACCATATGCTAAGGTAGTCAAAAGTAGCATCCCTTATTTCTTTCCACGTCCAAATTTGCTGATGTCTTTGTCACACAATCATTAACATCCTATTTCTCAGGGCTTCAACGTACACCCTTCCTAGTTGTAGTGAATCCTATCAAATGGAGGTAAAGGGTCAAACTGACTTGTTCATTCTTGTCCAACCAAATATGAAACCTGCTGCCAGCACTGATAAGAGGGTCCTTTGATGGTTCCTCCATGAGTTGACCAATTCAGATTATCTATTTGTATTTTGGAGCAATGAAAAACCACATCTTCAATACAATCACCCTGGACAGTCTCAAGCCTGGGGAGTTCTGAGCCATGCTAGAGAAAGGTCTGCTCTTTGCAAAAACCTCGACACCCCAAGGTAGACGAGACTGACGTGAAGTAGCAGTAGAGATGGCTGATGCTGCAGCAATTCTGATTCAATCCATGAAAGAGCAATTTACAGATAATGCACGCAAATTGCTGCCAGCACAATCAATAACATCCTATTTCTCAGGGTTGATGGTCTGATATATCGTGGTGTTCCACCAGGTTTGTTCCACACACACTGAAGGTCTACTGCATAGAATATGGTGAATGAATATGAAATGAATCCGTATTTCGGCAGCTGCCTTCATTCTCACAGTCCAACCTAAATAATAACTTTCCTGAATTTCTTAAGAGCTGAACGACCTGCCAAAAAATGTAGTACGTCCTCTATTTTCCTCCATACCAATTGTATTTTGATGATTGTCTATTTGTATTGCAGGCACAAGCGAGGGAGTGTCTGCTCGAAAAACTGCAACTTCAAAGTCAAGAAAAACGAGACGTGGACATCCATTTCGATTTGGCGCTGGAAGCACAAGAGGTGAGCTTTTGACGTTTGATGTGCTTTCGTTATCGCAAACACCTTAATTCACGTACACAGATCATAAGGCTTATTTCTCTTGAGTCGTCTGGATAGGTCGTCAACGTCGAGGAGCTGCACAGCTTCTTCATTGACGTGTAGTTGTAGCCGCTTGTGATGGGCTATAGCGTGCATTCTGATTACTTCATTTACTATTGGTATACAAAGTTCTTCGTGAAGTCGAACATTTCGGGTGTACCGGTACGCGTCAACAACACACCTAAGTACATTATTTTGAAACCGCTGTATATATCGCGATTACTTTGAGCAGTACAGCCCCACAACTGCACTCCATAAGTCCAGACTGGTTTGAGGACTTGTTTGTACAACGTTAATTTGTTCTGGATTGACATCTTCGAGTGCAGACCCATTAACCAGTACATTTTTCTGAACTTGAGAACCAGTTCTGCTTTTATTATTCTTGACATGCGTTTTCCATCGCAACTTAGCGTCCAGGGTCATACCCAGATACTTGGCCTCATTGGCGTGCGGTATAGTCTTGCCATTGAGATAGACCGGAATGTAGTCAAGCTTGCGGTTGGTAAAGTCAACATGAACTGATTTTGTTTCATTCATCCATTCATGTTTTTGATGTAGCAATTAAGATTAAGCTAGTTAAAATTATAGATAAATTAAGTTATAACCCTCTCGGTAGAGTAGTGGTGGCCTAGATCCAGTAGCATGAAAATGGAAACAGCGGTACACCTTTGACAAGAAGAACTTAGTAACGTTACAATATTATTGATATTTCAAAATATCCATATTTTTCTTTCAATTATCGATATCCCCCCCCCCCCCCTCCTCCACCATATTTCCCCAATATCTACATATATATATTGTTTTTTTCAATAATCAGAAAAATCATCGGAATTCAATCGGGATAATCTTTGCGGGTTTATAATCATAACTAAAAAACGTCTGCCAAGCGGGTGTGGCACATAGCTTCCTCGTATCCGTAACATGACTGTATAGATCATTGAAAAATCATTAAAATTTCTAAAATGCTCGTGGCAAGGATTTCACGTTTGCGCATGCGCAGAGGCTACTATTGATCCGGGGGTCATGAAACTTATAGGGGACCATCTACACATCAAACCGAACAATCCCTGAAAATTTCATCGAAATTGGTCAAGAACTCCCGGAGTTATGCGCGTAACAAGGATTTCACGTTTGCGCATGGGCAGAGGCTACTATTGATCCGGGGGTCATGAAAACTATAGGGGACCATCTACACCCCAACCCGCACAATCCCTGAACATTTCATCAAAATCGGTCAATAACTCCCGTGTAGTTTTGCCCGTAACAAGGATTTCACGTTTGATCCGGGGGTCATGATCTATAGAGGACACACAGACAGACACGGAACCAAAATTGTTCAGAAAGGTCTAAAACGCAAAATGCGAGTGGAATTTTTGATTTTGGAGACAAAAAAATTTTGACATTCCGAAAGTGAAAACAATGCTTCCGCTACTTTAGTAGACTCGGAAGCAAAACTGATTGAGGAGTCAAATTTTCATTTAATTTTTGGTGGAATCCGAATCTGCAATAAAAAATGGGGGTTCCCGTTTGAAATAACAAAGTTGATGCGCGAAATTGTGGTATTTGAATTCCTCGTTAAAAATTAGTGAAGTTATTTGAAATTTGTTTAAGGCTCGGAAATTACGGAGATGAATGCCTAGTCCATTTGATTTTTGCCACCCTGTATAAGGTGGAAACGCTAGTGTAAAATATGTAGAATTTCGTGAAGACAGGGGAACTGCTCAATTCATGTGAACTGTGTGGAGCTGTCAAGGAATGCCTAACATAAATGTCCAAGTTTGGCATCTCTTAAAAACTATAGTTTTACGAGTTTAAAGGCCCCTGCCCACGCAGGTTGAAAAGAAATCGGTGAATAACACAATGAGGGTGTATAAAAACAATACGCAAAGTCAAAAAATAGTTTATTCCAAGCCCCCGAGGAGGGGAGCACACCGGTCATATCACAAAATGAAACTAAAATAAAATAAAAATGAAACTCGTATTTTTCCGAGAAGATGTACGCGTATTTCATTCGCTCAACCGTTTTTTTCATTTGGTAGACAGGTATCGCATTAGTCCGTTTTGAGGCGGCCGCGATGGTTCAAAAGTGTCACCATTTGGGGTTCAGGATTTAAAAAAATTAAGAATCACAACGGAAAAATTAATAGGTACAATGAAAAACACTCATATCGGATAAAAGTCAATGTTTGTGAAAAATTGCGATTTTTAACGAAAAATCCTTCTTTTTTCGCATCAAAACGTCATTTTACGAGGTTTATTCAAATGTAAAGAGAAAAATGATGATACCGTTTTAAAGCTGAGGTCTTGGGCTAGTTTTTTCCGTTGAGTGCACACCAATATTCCAATTTATTACAGGCGATAAATTAGCCTGAAAAATGTTGATTTTCGAAAAAAAATTAAAACTTTGACTTTGGTTTATTTTTTTACTTCAGAAAATGGCTTTAAAAAATAGCGTTTCACTCTAAACGGATAGGAAATTTAACGCTCTTTCCAACGGTTTCCTCAAATTTGAGATTACTCCAAAAACAAGGGAGTTATGGCTGTTTTAGTGAAGTAAAGTCGATAACACGAAAAAAAACTTAAATCGTTAATAACTCGGAAACGAAGCCTCTAAAAAAAAAAGTCTAAGGGGCACTTTTTGTCGCAAATTAGTTGTAGAATCGATCCTTAAAGTTTGGTCCACCTGAAAGGTAGACACCCTGTATAAGATACTAGGACTGGTTAGGTAATATTAGTTGAAAAACTGATCACAAAAGGCTAAAAAGTGAATGCTTTAATCATTCTAATGATTTCTGTTTTGTAAATCGTTGCAGCTATCGAAGCGGTACGAAGAAGTGACTCAGTTGATGGCTCCAGTGTCTGATTATTTGCCGTATTCCTGGGCTTCGCTGTGCAACGTCAAATCTCAACACTACGCCGCCCTGGGTCACGCATCAGCAGCAGCTGGTCTCAGCAGTGCCTGCCAAGGGCACAGCAGGGCTGATCAGATAGTTGGTTTGGCGTCTGAAGCTATCAACGATGCTGAACCCAAACAGCGATACCCCGTTCTAAGTAAGTTACTTTCAAAATATCAGGTCACTGGCATAATGCAGAGGATAATGGATTCTAGAAGGTGCCAGGCTATTCCCAGAGGTGTAGGTTTCTAGAATTGGGAAGGGAATCTATCTGTATCCATCGTAGAGACCAAAATCATGTTCTACTCCTGTGAATTATCATTATTATTGTCGCTCTGCCGCCCTGGGTCACGCATCAGCAGCTGCTGGTCTCAGCAGTGCCTGCCAAGGGCACAGCAGGGCTGATCAGATAGTTGGTTTGGCGTCTGAAGCTATCAACGATGCTGAACCCAAACAGCGATACCCCGTTCTGAGTAAGTTACTTTCAAAATATCAGGTCACTGGCATAATGCAGAGAGGGTAATGGATTCTAGAAGGTGCCAGGCTATTCCCAGAGTTCTACTCCTGTGTGTAGGTTTCTAGAATTGGAAGAAGGGATCTATCTGTATCCATCGTAGAGACCAAAATCATGTTCTACTCCTGTGAATTATCATTATTATTGTCGCTCTGCCGCCCTGGGTCACGCATCAGCAGCAGCTGGTCTCAGCAGTGCCTGCCAAGGGCACAGCAGGGCTGATCAGATAGTTGGTTTGGCGTCTGAAGCTATCAACGATGCTGAACCCAAACAGCGATACCCCGTTCTGAGTAAGTTCCTTTCAAAATATCAGGTCACTGCTGGCATAATGCAGAGGATAATGGATTCTAGAAGGTGCCAGGCTATTCCCAGAGGTGTAGGTTTCTAGAATTGGGAAGGGAATCTATCTGTATCCATCGTAGAGACCAAAATCATGTTCTACTCCTGTGAATTATCATTATTATTGTCGCTCTGTCGCCATGGGTCACGCATCAGCAGTAGCTGGTCTCAGCAGTGCCTGCCAAGGGCACAGCAGGGCTGATCAGATAGTTGGTTTGGCGTCTGAAGCTATCAACGATGCTGAACCCAAACAGCGATACCCCGTTCTGAGTAAGTTCCTTTCAAAATATCAGGTCACTGCTGGCATAATGCAGAGGATAATGGATTCTAGATGGTTCCAGGCTATCAACAGAGACAGAGCTTTCAACAATTGGGAAGGAAAATCCATCTGTATCCATCATAGAGACCAAACTCCTGTACTCCCACTGTGAACTAAGCTTTACTGCAAAATGAACCGTTGTTTGTGCCCCTGCAGGAGCCGCTTACCTCAACAAGGCGTCAGCCTGCCAAGAAGAAGCCGCCCGCCTTCACAGGATGTGCCGAGAGCTGAGGGCCAAAAGCTGCCTCACTCGAGTTCTGCAAGCGGTGTCGGTGTCGACGGACAAGGAGAAAGAAGCCATCCCGGGAACCTGCAACGCCCTGGCAGAACTGGTAGAGCCCGCTAAAATACCAGGTTAGTTTATTTTCAAAACTGTATCACTACAGACCAGATCGTGCAAGAAAGGAACAACTAAAAACGCCGCAAATTCTTTCACTGGGGTTTATTATTCAATGATTCATGATTTGAATTTCTACTAAGCTTTGGAGTGTGCGTGTTTCACAGGTGATAGAGCGATTGAATTTCAGGAGATATGCATAGAGCACTTAAATCGGTTCTCAACCAAAATACCTATTTGGATTGATCAGTTGATCATATTTGTGTGCCTCCTGAAATTCAATAATCGCTCTATCACCTGTGAAACACGCACACTCCAAAGCTTAGTAGAAATTCAAATCATGAATCATTGAATAATAAACCCCAGTGAGAGAATTTGCAGCGTTTTTGCTTCCGAGTCTACCAAGGTAGCGGAAGCATTGTTTTCACTTTCGGAACGTGAACATTTTTTTGTCTCAAAATCAAAAATTCCACTCGCATTTTGCGTTTTAGTTTCTGAACAATTTTGGTTCCGTGTCTGTCTGTCTGTCAGCAAATCCTTGTTACGGGCAAAACTACACGAAGTTATAGTCCGATTTTGATGACATTTTCAGGGATTGTGCGGGTTGGGGTGTAGATGGTCCCCTATAGGTTTCATGACCCCCGGATCAATAGTAGCCTCTGCGCATGCGCAAACGAAATCCTTGTTACGCGCATAACTCCGGGAGTTCTTGACCAATTTCGATGAAATTTTCAGGGATTGTTCGGTTTGACGTGTAGATGGTCCCCTATGAGTTTCATGACCCCCGGATCAATAGTAGCCTCTGCGCATGCGCAAACGTGAAATCCTTGTTACGCGCATAACTCCGGGAGTTCTTGACCGATTTCGATGACATTTTCAGGGATTGTTCGGACTTATTAGGTATATTTTATAGTTTGTTCAATAGTTGAACGTGCCTACCTTTGTTTTCTCAAGTTATGCTCCTGCATAACAATAAATTTACCCTAATTCAATATTTACTTCGCCTAATTGAACGAAGTTCTTTAGTCAATAATAATTTTCAATGATCTATACAGTCATGTTATGGATACGAGGAAGCTATGTGCCACACCCACTTGGCAGACGTTTTTTTCAAGAGCGATTACAATGGAAAAATGTTCTATTTGAAAGTTTTAAATTTCGTAAGACGGAGCATGCATATCAGAATGCTTCTACCCGTGTATCGGCTATAAACCCTTTTAGGAGTTCACTCCAGTATCCTCATTCTCTACATCACTAGGTTACTGCGTGATATGACAAAACCTTTTGAAAAGCAAGGCTTTATTAGCCAAAATTCAACGTTACAAATGAAATATGAATTTTCTAAATATACTCAATATAGGTTGCTAGGGAACAAGCCATACGTCATAATTAGGGTTAATTATCTAATGGAGAATATCACGAAACTGCGTTCATTGCAAAAAACCCTTTTACACCTTTATTTGTAAGGTCGTGTACCTTGAGTCGCTTGTACCTTGAGTCATTTTTGAGTTTGGCAGGAAGCACAGCCATCTAAAATGAGGCGACCCCCAAACATTACTTCCTTCATGGAGACAAAGTAAAGGGTAACACTGCGTCTTTCACTGATAAAGATAACTAAGTGGTAGGAAATCTACAAGTTGTTGTTTGTGAATTGAAATATTTTGGCGCCAAACATTTCATGATCCCGAGCAAACGGTAAGTGTTATTTTCCTTTCATTTTTTGCGCAAAGTTATGTAAAATAATCAGTAATCCAACGGTATTTCACTTTTGGGCCAATTCACGTTCCTTATTTTTTTTTTATGGATATTATTCTTGATTTGGCCTTGACATGTACCATGGGTCATTTTCTGATTGTGTGGGTTCCTAGTCTTTCTAGCGATAATTTTGCACGCTCCCAAATAAAAATGCCAAATCTATCTCGAGAATTGAGAGCATGGTGCTTTTTCAAGAGTTTTAAACATTTTCAACACTTCTAAGTTTCAAAAATGAGTCAAAACTTGACATAATCTTATTTGAACGCGTTGTTAGCCTTTCTGGTCAACTCATAAGACATAAATGTTATTTTGCATTATATTTTGTTACGTTTCCAATAAAATTTCAAGTTTAAAATGCGTTATTTTATACAAAATTCCTTGAATGACTCAAAGTACAATCACTGACTCAAGGTACAATTAAAGCTGACCCAAGGTACATGCATGATTGTACCTTGGGTCATTTTTTGTATTTAAAAAAAAAGAGCCACCCTCTTCAGAGTAGACATAATATTGAACTGATTCCAAGTTCCTTTGATGCTCAGATAATTTTCCCACAAGTTTACCACCAAAGGAAGATTATTGAAAGCTTTCGGATCCTGAAAATTGACATAGAACAAAAAATGACCCAAGGTACACGACCTTACCCTAGCCGAAAACAGCTTTCTCCTTACACAGTGCTACAAAGCTCTATACCCCTGCAGCCTTCCGTATGAATAGAACAAATTGAGTAGAACAAAAACCAAAATACAGATTAATAATAATTATTTCCAAATTCAAACACCAAGAAAACAAATTCAAATAAATCATGCCATACATCGGGAATGGTTTGAGCTACGAACCTGGGGAGGGGCTCATTCGATTCCTCGTGGAAAGTTCTTCAAAAAATGTCCAAATTTAGGCCGCCTTGTTTTTCATCGTTTATTATTCAATAATAAACCATTGTAATCGCTCTTGAAAAAAAAAAAAATTATAACCCCATGCAAAGTGTAGAATCCGAATCTGCAATAACAAATTTTCCGTCCGTCCGCCGTTCGCACGTTTTCTCCCAAACGGCTGGAGCAAAATATCTGAAATTTTCAAGAAAAATCAATATTGGTCCGACAACGCCCCAATTCTTTAGCCAGCTCTCTCACTTAATTTGAAGTGCCCTTTAAGGGTTGTTGAAGTTTTGTAAAATCCCTAAAAACCTCAAAAAAAGTCGAAGCGGCCTAAATATGGACTCTTTTTGAAGAACTTTCCATGAGGAATCGAATGAGCCCCTCCCCAGGTCCGTAGCTCAAACCGCTCCCGATGAATGGCCCGATTTTTGCTGCCAACATTTGCGTTATTTTGGTTTATTATTGTTTTTGTTTTGATATCAGTAACCTAGTGATGTAGTGAATGTGGATACTGGAGTGAACTCCTAAAAGGGTTTGTAGCCGATACACGGGTTGAAGCATTCTGATACGCGTGAAACGCTGCAAATTCTTTCAATTTCAGGAAGCACACAAATATGATCAACTGAACAATCCAAATAGGTATTTTGGTTGAGAACCGATGAGAGAGAGAGAGAGAGAGAGAGAGAGAGAGAGAGAGAGAGAGAGAGAGAGAGAGAGAGAGAGAGAGAGAGAGAGAGAGAGAGAGAGAGAGAGAGAGAGAGAGAGAGAGAGAGAGAGAGAGAGAGAGAGAGAGAGAGAGAGAGAGAGAGAGAGAGAGAGAGAGAGAGAGAGAGAGAGAGAGAGAGAGAGAGAGAGAGAGAGAGAGAGAGAGAGAGAGAGAGAGAGAGAGAGAGAGAGAGAGAGAGAGAGAGAGAGAGAGAGAGAGAGAGAGAGAGAGAGAGAGAGAGAGAGAGAGAGACATTTATTCATAAAAACAAATTCTACAAATAATATTCTAATCATAATAATCATGAATAGTATACCCCATCGGTAGGGACAGCCTGTGGTGACGGGCCAGAGTTGCTTCTATATAATATTTGGAATCATTCACTTCTGTTTATCCTTTTTCTTTCTTTCCTTTTTCACACAAATTATAAATTACAATTATAATTGGTGATTAAACTACCGTTACGATCTCTTCTCGATCGGAAATAACGTAAATTCCATAAGAAAAGAACAACACAAGAAAACTGAAGGATAAATTTGCTTTCTACCCCTTCACAAATCGAATGAATATTCTTTGCCGTTTAACTACACATAAATGCTGATCAAAATAGCTTCGGCATTGGCTGGGGACGATATATGCTCCATAGGTCAGTGAATTACTTACAATTTTGACTGTTTATATTATAAGCCTTCTACTCCCTTCTTCTATATCTGATTTCCTGTATTTCTCGTGTTCTAGGTGGTCACCTCCTCGGACTATACAACTTCACCAGAGACAAGGAGCTTCGGGCTACGGTTTCAGCATCACGACGGACTCTCCGACCGTGGTGACGAACGTTCAACCCAACTCCCTCGCTCAGGTAAAAGAACATTGCGATGCGGCAGATTGTTGTAACTGAGCAGATACATGCTTGACCACTTGTTGCATTTGTGGAGACGTAGACATTAAGCTACCAGTTTTGATTGTTTGTTGCATTGGGGAGGGCACATTAGCTTTAATGACGTGCTGCATTTGAGTAGAGGAAGATGCTTTGATTACTTGTGGTGTTGTTTTAACTCCTTGGGTAACATGCATACCAGATTTCAATCCTTGCTGAGCTTGAGGAGATGCAATCACGCCTTGCAACAAAGGGGTTGATGTTGTAACTATTCTATGCTGTTGCGAAGAAGCTGTAATGTTTTGCTGTAACTGTTCTGAATTGTTCACAATTTGCTGTAACTGGGAGGTTGTGACTACAATTTGCTGAATACGAGAAGAACCTTGTGCTTGGGAGCTTGCTGTAATCATTTGCTGTAACTGTGAAGCAACAACTTGAGGAGCACTCGAAACAATTCGTTGGATTTGTGGAGCCCCTGTTGTGCCAGGTTGTTGTTGTATGGCAGCAGAAATTATTTGTTGCAGTTTGGAAGATGGGGCACCACCTTGCGTACCAGCCACTATAAACTGCTGCAGTTTTGAAGATCCTGCTACCATTTGCGGTTTTTGGACAGCAGCTGAAATGATTTGCTGCAATTTTGGAGTGACAGACGTTCCTTGCTGTTGTTGAGCAATAATTGCTTACTTGCTTTTGGCCTAGAAAAAGTAAAATGAGAGGTCGAACTTGCAAGAAATCAAGCGGATTGATCACTTTGGGAGTGTGAGCGGTGCTCAGAAAAATGTGCTCGCTCGCTAATTTCTGACTGCTTACTTGCTTTTGGTCCAGAAAAATCGAATGAGAGGTCGAACTTGCAAGAAATCGAGCGTTTTGAGTCCGAATCCGCAATAATAAGTAGGGATTTCTATTGACAAAACGAAGTTGGTGTTGATTGAGCACTTTGGAGCTGTGAGCGGTGCTCAGAAAAATGTGCTCGCTCGCTCATTGCTCACTTGTGTACAGCCAAAAAAGTCAAACTAGGGTTCAAATTTAGAAGGAATCAAGTGTTGAAACTTCAGTAAAAATTTGGGATTCTCTTCTGCTCGCTAGTGTGGGTTGAGCACTTTAGGAGTGTGAGCAGTGTTCAAAAAATGTGCTCGCTCGCTAATTGCTGATTTGCAGTGATTGCTGGTTGCTTTCTTGTGTAGGCCCGAAAAAAGTCAACATTTGCATAAAATTAAGAGTCTTGCAACGGAATCTGCGCTAAAAAGTTGAGATTCTTATTTGAGAACGAAGTTATTGTTGATTGAGCACTTTGGGAGTGTGAGCAGCGCTCATCAATGTATTCTGGTCAAAATTTATGAAGAACGCCGTTGGTTTCTTTATGTTACGAAGAAATGGATTAAGATGTTGATCTCTACAGGGTGTTACATTTCGTGACGGTCACAGGCCAGGAGAAGATTTTTCTTCTTAGCAATTTTCGTTAACACCCTTGGAAATGCGGTTTTTTCAATTTCAAGATGAAAGGGGGCGGGGAGGACCAACCAATGCCACTCAAGGCTTACAAAGTGAAAGGGGCACAAACAGTATCATTATAGAGAGGCGGAACCAAACAAGAAAGAACCCAATAATGGAGAAATATTTTGAGGGATGACATCATTTAAACATTTTCCTGACCTATCACTTTTGACAATTTCGAATTTTTCTAGCACATCCAACATACCTCCCTTTGGGCAAAAGTGAGGAAATTCTACATATTGCCTGTTTGTCAGATCAAAACTGAAACTATGATTGGATTCATTCAGATGACTTGCAAAGGCGGAATCACCCTTATTGTCCCTGAAATCCTTTTCATGCTCTTTTATTCGTTCCCTAAATTTCCTACCAGTTTGACCACAGTACTCAAGCCCACAAGAACATTTTAGTTTATAAACCCCACTTTTATCCTGAACGTTAATCTTATCCTTAACCGTACCCAAAGAAGATTTGAGATTATTTTTATTCTTAAACCCAACGTTGAAACCCCTGGACGACAGAATTTTACCGATTTTATC
>JAVIWC010000699.1:0-19810 GCA_031894815.1 Creontiades dilutus
CTGAACACGAATCTGAAGTCCGTTTTTCGATAAAACGCTTCCTTCTTGGTTATTTTCGCGTTTTTTCATCAAAATTGCTCAAAAATTAACTCTGTTTAATCGCTTTCAAACCTACTCTCTAAGGGGGTTTTCGGGGTGCTGAACACGAATCTGGAAGTCCGTTTTTCGATAAAACGCTTCCTTCATGGTTATTTTCGCGTTTTTTCATCAAAATTGCTCAAAAATAAACTCTGTTTAATCGCTTTCAAACCTACTCTCTAAAGGGTTTTTCGGGGTGCTGAACACGAATCTGAAGTCCTTTTTTCGATAAAACGCTTCCTTCATGGTTATTTTTGCGTTTTTTCATCAAAATTGCTCAGAAATAAACTCTGTTTAATCGCTTTCAAACCTACTCTCTGAGGGGTTTTCGGTGCTGAACACGAATCTGAAGTCCCGTTTTCGATAAAACGCTTCCTTCATGGTTATTTTCGCGTTTTTTTTCATCAAAATTGCTCAAAAATAAACTCTGTTTAATCGCTTTCAAACCTACTCTCTAAGGGGTTTTCGGGGTGCTGAACACGAATCTGAAGTCCTTTTTTCGATAAAACGCTTCCTTCATGGTTATTTTCGCGTTTTTTCATCAAAATTGCTCAAAAATAAACTCTGTTTAATCGCTTTCAAACAAACTCTCTAAGGGGTTTCGGGTGCTGGAACACGAATCTGAAGTCCTTTTTGACGATAAAACGCTTCCTTCATGGTTATTTTCGCGTTTTTTCATCAAATTGCTCAAAAATAAACTCTGTTTAATCGATTTCAAACCTACTCTCTAAGGTTTTTTTCGGGGTGCTGAACACGAATCTTAAGTCCTTTTTTCGATAAAACGCTTCCTTCATGGTTATTTTCGCGTTTTTTCATCAAATTGCTCAA
This sequence comes from Creontiades dilutus, assembly GCA_031894815.1. Taxonomy (NCBI): domain Eukaryota; kingdom Metazoa; phylum Arthropoda; class Insecta; order Hemiptera; family Miridae; genus Creontiades; species Creontiades dilutus. Next base: position 907 of record JAVIWC010000699.1, read on the forward strand.
AAATAAACTTTGTTTAATCCCTTTCAAACCTACTCTTTAAGGGGTATTTCGGGGTGCTGAACACGAATCTAATGTCCTTTTTTCGATAAAAACGCTTCCTTCATGGTTATTTTCGCGTTTTTTCATCAAAATTGCTCAAAAAATTAACTCTGTTTAATCGCTTTCAAACCTACTCTCTAAGGGGTTTTCGGGGTGCTGAACACGAATCTGAAGTCCTTTTTCGATAAAACGCTTCCTTCTTGGTTATTTTCGCGTTTTTTCATCAAAATTGCTCAAAAATGAACTCTGTTTAATCGCTTTCAAACCTACTCTCTAAGGGGTTTTTCGGGGTGCTGAACACGAATCTGAAGTCCTTTTTTCGATAATACGCTTCCTTCATGGTTATTTTCGCGTTTTTTCATCTAAATTGCTCAAAAATAAACTCTGTTTAATCGCTTTCAAACCTACTCTCTAAGGGGTTTTTCGGGGTGCTGAACACGAATCTGAAGTCCTTTTTCGATAAAACGCTTCCTTCATGGTTATTTTCGCGTTTTTCATCAAAATTGCTCAAAAATAAACTCTGTTTAGTCGCTTTCAAACCTACTCTCTAAGGGGTTTCTCGGGGTGCTGAACACGAATCTGAAGTCCTTTTTTTCGATAAAACGCTTCCTTCATGGTTATTTTCGCGTTTTTTCATCAAAATTGCTCAAAAACAAACTCTGTTTAATCGCTTTCAAACCTACTCTCTAAGGGGTTTTCGGGGTGCTGAACACGAATCTGAAGTCCTTTTTTCGATAAAACGCTTCCTTCATGGTTATTTTCGCGTTTTTTAATCAAAATTGCTCAAAAATTAACTCTGTTTAATCGCTTTCAAACCTACTCTCTAAGGGTTTTTTCGGGGTGCTGAACACGAATCTGAAGTCCTTTTTTTCGATAAAACGCTTCCTTCTTGGTTATTTTCGCGTTTTTTCATCAAAATTGCTCAAAAATAAACTCTGTTTAATCGCTTTCAAACCTACTCTCTAAGGGGTTTTTCGAGGTGCTGAACACGAATCTGAAGTCCTTTTTTCGATAAAACGCTTCCTTCATGGTTATTTTCGCGTTTTTTCATCAAAATTGCTCAAAAATAAACTCTGTTTAATCGCTTTCAAACCTACTCTCTAGGGGTTTTCGGGGTGCTGAACACGAATCTGAAGTCCTTTTTCGATAAAACGCTTCCTTCATGGTTATTTTCGCGTTTTTCATCAAAATTGCTCAAAAATAAACTCTGTTTAATCGCTTTCAAACCTACTCTCTGAGGGGTTTTTCGGGGTGCTGAACACGAATCTGAAGTCCTTTTTTCGATAAAACGCTTCCTTCATGGTTATTTTCGCGTTTTTTCATCAAAATTGCTCAAAAATAAACTCTGTTTAATCGCTTTCAAACCTACTCTCTAAGGGGTTTTCGGGGTGCTGAACACGAATCTGGAGTCCGTTTCTCGATAAAACGGTTCCTTCATGGTTATTTTCGCGTTTTTTCATCAAAATTGCTCAAAAATAAACTCTGTTTAATCGCTTTCAAACAAACTCTCTAAGGGGTTTTCGGGGTGCTGAACACGAATCTGAAGTCCTTTTTCGATAAAACGCTTCCTTCATGGTTATTTTCGCGTTTTTTCATCAAAAATTGCTCAAAAATAAACTCTGTTTAATCCTTTCAAACCTACTCTCTAAGGGGTTTTCGGGGTGCTGAACACGAATCTGAAGTCCTTTTTCGATAAAACGCTTCCTTCATGATTATTTTCGCGTTTTTTCATCAAAATTGCTCAAAAATTAACTCTGTTTAATCGCTTTCAAACCTACTCTCTAAGGGGTTTTCGGGGTGTTGAACACGAATCTGAAGTCCGTTTTTCGATAAAACGCTTCCTTCATGGTTATTTTCGCGTTTTCATCAAAATTGCTCAAAAATAAACTCTGTTTAATCCCTTTCAAACCTACTCTCTGAGGGGTTTTTCGGGGTGCTGAACACGAATCTGAAGTCCGTTTTCCGATAAAACGCTTCCTTCATGGTTATTTTCGCGTTTCATCAAAATTGCTCAAAAATAAACTCTGTTTAATCGCTTTTTCAAACCTACTCTCTAAGGGGTTTTTCGGGGTGCTGAACACGAATCTGAAGTCCTTTTTTCGATAAAACGCTTCCTTCATGGTTATTATCGCGGTTTTTTTCATCAAAATTGCTCAAAATAAACTCTGTTTAATCGCTTTCAAACCTACTCTCTAAGGGGTTTTTCGGGGTGCTGAACACGAATCTGAAGTCCTTTTTTCGATAAAACGCTTCCTTCATGGTTATTTTCGCGTTTTTTCATCAAATTGCTCAAAAATAAACTCTGTTTAATCTCTTTCAAACCTACTCTTTAAGGGGTTTTTTCGGGGTGCTGAACACGAATCTGAAGTCCTTTTTCGATAAAACGCTTCCTTCATGGTTATTTTCGCGTTTTTTCATCAAAATTGCTCAAAAATAAACTCTGTTTAATCGCTTTCAAACCTACTCTCTAAGGGGTTTTTTCAGGGTGCTGAACACGAATCTGAAGCCCGTTTCCCGATAAAACGCTTCCTTCATGGTTATTTTAGCGTTTTTTCATCAAAATTGCTCAAAAATAAACTCTGTTTAATCGCTTTCAAACCTACTCTCTAAGGGGTTTCGGTGCTGAACACGAATCTGAAGTCCTTTTTCGATAAAACGCTTCCTTCGTGGTTATTTTCGCGTTTTTTCATCAAAATTGCTCAAAAATAAACTCTGTTTAATCGCTTTCAAACCTACTCTCTAAGGGGTTTTTCAGGGTGCTGAACACGAATCTGAAGTCCTTTTTTCGATAAAACGCTTCCTTCATGGTTATTTTCGCGTTTTTTCATCAAAATTGCTCAAAAATAAACTCCGTTTAATCGCTTTCAAACCTACTCTCTAAGGGGTTTTTCGGGGTGCTGAACACGAATCTGAAGTCCGTTTTTCGATAAAACGCTTCCTTCATGGTTATTTTCGCGTTTTTTCATCAAAATTGCTCAAAAATAAACTCTGTTTAATCGCTTTCAAACCTACTCTCTAAGGGGTTTTTCGGGGTACAAAGATAAACATCTTTACGAAAGTAAAAATAGGCATAGCCTGAGGCTGTCTGCCGGAGTTGAACCAACGGAAATCAACGATATAAACTTATTCAAAAAGAAATAAAAAGCTACACTGCATATTGCGTTACCAATTAAATTCACTAACTAGTGCCTTGCGGTACGACCACGCATCACGTGCAAAGTTAGCCAGCTTAATCCACTTATTTCTGCTTTCTAGGATATGAACAAAATCAGTCTGTGGTATTGTAATAACTCCAAAATACTTAACTCTATATTCTCTTAAAATAGGGCAAACAGCAATAAAATGAAAAATATCCTCCTTCACTCCGTAATTGCAGAGAGAGCAATCCACCCGCTCACGATCCCATCCAGGCCGATAGTTTAATGTGACCATCTCGCTCCGGATTTTCAAAATCCATCTTAGGACTGGTAAAGTAAAATCAGAGGTTCCCCTCGGACTGACCAGGTCAACAACGGGAGTCCCGTGGTCCAACCGACACCCCCACATACGGGAGGAGGACGACGACGCCCGCGATAACCAGTCACGCCTGTACTCTTCCTTCATTCTCGCAATAAGGCCCCCACATAGCTCCCCGGAAACAGACCCCGCAGATGAAAACAGAGAGCAACCATACCTCGCTTCTAACCTTCTCCAAGCACCACACCAAGAGATCCCCAGAGCAAGTATCTCCTCAGCCACTAACCTCGGAAACCTGTGAGCTGGAAGCCTGAAAACCTTGTCTATGTAGCCGAAATGAAGCTCTAGGCAGTAAATAAAGAGAGGAAAAACACCTGTTGACAAATAAACAAAATAATTTGGGGTCGTAGACGGCAACCAAAACAACTTCTTGAGATAATACCTCAGAAGCTTTTCCAAATCCTCACTCTCATTAATTCCCCATACCTGAGCACAGTACGTAGGGATAGCCCTCGTAGTTGAAAGAAATACGGACCATTTGGAGGAGAGAGACACTGCATCGTTAGCAATCAGCCTGGGCCAAACACAGTTTAAACTGTATTTTGCCACAGCAACTTTATTTCGTATGTAAGGGGTGTACGTCAAGCGTGGTGTCAGCAAAACTCCAAGGTAAGTAAAACGATTGACCACCTCAATCGGTAGGTTCTTATAGGTCCACACTTCATTGGATCCCAGTTTTCCACCTTTTCGGAATACCATGATCTTCGACTTCTGCAGATTAATAGTCAAATTCCATCTATCACTATACTGTTCTAGCCAATTGATCTGGGATTGCAATCCTGCAGCTGAGTCGGAAAACAAGGCCAAATCGTCAGCGTACTTCAAAACACCAATTTTCCGGTCACCAATTCTCACTCCCTCATCAAGGCCGTCAACAAAATCATTAAGGAATAGGGAAAATAGTAAAGGAGACAACACACAACCCTGTTTTAAGCCATTTTCAACGCTGAAAAACTCCGACACCTCTTTACCCACCCAAACGCCCGAAGATGCACCGACGTACAGTCCCCGAATCGCATTAATCAGTTTGCTTGAGAACCCCATCGAGAATAATTTCTGGTAAAGTGCATCTCTCACTATCGTATCAAAAACTGCCTTGAAATCTGCGAAAAAAACGTACAATTTCTTTTTCCTGGCATCCATGGAAATTTTAGCAATGTCGGTCAAGACATAAACACAGTCAACGGTTGAATATCCTTTACGGAATCCTGCTTGGTTTTCGCATAAGATATCATTTTTCACCACATGATTTTGCATTCGTTTCATAATCATAGCTGAATATATTTTAGAATTAGCGTCGATAAAAGAGAGACCACGGTAATTTTCAACAGACATGGGATCCCCTTTTTTGAGAAGAGGAAATATGATTGACTTCGAATAGGAATCTGGAACCTGGCCACTCTTGAATATGTGATTAAACAAACTTAATAGATTTTCCAGAAATGAGTCTGGAGCGTACTTATAAAATTCATAAGGGACTCGGTCGAAACCAGCAGCTTTACCATCCTTGCATGTTCCCAGGGCGGTTTTCAGTTCATTCAATGTAAATTCTCTATCGAGCTCTGGGTCTAAGATTAGCGGCTCAACAAACGAAATCGGATTCCAACTGCAAACAGGATTCAGAAGAGAACGAAAATGGCTCACCCATTGAATCATGGGTATATCTCCAATCTGAGGATCATTCCTTTTTTTAAACTTACGAATCAAGCGCCAAAAAGTTTTACTGTCCTTAGCCTCATTCAATTTGTCTATACACTCGTTACTATACATGGTTTCCTTGGCCACACACAGTCTGTTGTAATTAACCTTCGCACTAGAAAAAAGTTTAGAAACAATTTCATCAGACGGAGCAGCTCTAACTAGATTCAAGAAACCGAAGAGACGTTTTCTAACACGGAAACACTCATAATCGAACCAAGGTTGCCTGAAGGTGGGTTTATCACGGAGTTGGGGATCATAATGCGCAGCTTTTTTCACACAGTCGATCAAAGTAGCCGAATGTTCATTCACGTTTTCTATAATTGTACTTCTTGGCAATAACTGAACCAAGTTATCAAGCTCAACTTTATATGAAGAAGATGAAGTCCCACTCCACACCAACCTCGGAAGCAATGTCAACCCAGGCAAGAAACTGGGTCCTTGGCTCAACAGTCGCATGGAAAAAGCGATCGGCATATGGTCCGAAAAATACTGTGATAAAATTTCAAAATCAAAAATACTTGGAAGAAAATCATACGAAACGCAACAGTAATCAATCACATATTTTCGCGTTTTTTCATCAAAATTGCTCAAAATAAACTCTGTTTAATCGCTTTCAAACCTACTCTCTAAGGGGTTTTTCGGGGTGCTGAACACGAATCTAAAGTTCGTTTTTCGATAAAACGCTTCCTTCATGGTAATTTTCGCGTTCTTCATCAAAATTGCTCAAAAATAAACTCTTGTTTAATCGCTTTCAAACCTACTCTCTAAGGGGTTTTTCGGGGTGCTGAACACGAATCTGAAGTCCTTTTTTCGATAAAACGCTTCCTTCATGGTAATTTTTCGCGATTTTTCATCAAAATTGCTCATAAATAAGCTCAGTTTAATCCCTTTCAAACCTACTCTCTAAGGGGTTTTTCGGGGTGCCGAACACGAATCTGAAGTCCGTTTTTCGATAAAACGCTTCCTTCATGGTTATTTTTGCGATTTTTCATCAAAATTGCTCAAAAATTATCTCTGTTTAATCCCTTTCAAACCTACTCTCTAATGGGTTAGTCGAAGGGTGCTGAACACGAATCTGAAGTCCCGTTTTTCGATAAAACGCTTCCTTCATGGTTATTTTCGCGATTTTTCATCAAAATTGCTCAAAAATTATCTCTGTTTAATCCCTTTCAAACCTACTCTCTAAGGGGGTTTTTTTTTTCGGGGTGCTGAACACGAATCTGAAGTCCTTTTTTCGATAAAACGCTTCCTTCATGGTTATTTTCGCGTTTTTTCATCAAAATTGCTCAAAAATAAACTCTGTTTAATCGCTTTCAAACCTACTCTCTAAGGGGTTTTTCGGGGTGCTGAACACGAATCTGAAGTCGAATTATTTTTTCGATAAAACGCTTCCTTCATGGTTATTTCCGCGTTTTTTCATCAAAATTGCTCAAAAATAAACTCTGTTTAATCGCTTTCAAACCTACTCTCTAAGGGGTTTTTCGGGGTGCTGAACACGAATCTGAAGTCCTTTTTCGAAAAAACGCTTCCTTCATGGTTATTTTCGCGTTTTTTCATCAAAATTGCTCAAAAATGAACTCTGTTTAATTGCTTTCAAACCTACTCTCTAAGGGGTTTTTCGGGGTGCTGAACACGAATCTGAAGTCCTTTTTTCGATAAAACGCTTCCTTCATGGTTATTTTCGCGTTTTTTCATCAAAATTGCTCAAAAATAAACTCTCTTTAATCGCTTTCAAACCTACTCTCTAAGGGGTTTTTCGGGGTGCTGAACACGAATCTGAAGTCCTTTTTTCGATAAAACGCTTCCTTCATGGTTATTTTTATGATTTTTCATCAAAATTGCTCAAAAATTATCTCTGTTTAATCCCTTTCAAACCTACTCTCTAATGGGTTAGTCGGGGTGCTGAACACGAATCTGAAGTCCGTTTTTCGATAAAACGCTTCCTTCATGGTTATTTTCGCGATTTTTCATCAAAATTGCTCAAAATTATCTCTGTTTAATCCTTTCAAACCTACTCTCTAAGGGGTTTTTCGGGGTGCTGAACACGAATCTGAAGTCCTTTTTTCGATAAAACGCTTCCTTCATGGTTATTTTCGCGTTTTTTCATCAAAATTGCTCAAAAATAAACTCTGTTCAATCGCTTTCAAACCTACTCTCTATTGGGTTTTTCAGGGTGCTGAACACGAATCTGAAGTCCTTTTTTCGATAAAACGCTTCCTTCATGGTTATTTTCGCGTTTTTTTCATCAAAATTGCTCAAAAATAAACTCTGTTTAATCGCTTTCAAACCTACTCTCTAAGGGGTTTTTCGGGGTGCTGAACACGAATCTGAAGTCCTTTTTTCGATAAAACGCTTCCTTCATGGTAATTTTCGCGATTTTTCATCAAAATTGCTCATAAATAAGCTCAGTTTAATCCCTTTCAAACCTACTCTCTAAGGGGTTTTTCGGGGTGCTGAACACGAATCTGAAGTCCTTTTTTCGATAAAACGCTTCCTTCATGGTTATTTTGCGATTTTTCATCAAAATTGCTCAAAAATAAACTCTGTTTAATCGCTTTCAAACCTACTCTCTAATGGGTTAGTCGGGGTGCTGAACACGAATCTGAAGTCCGTTTTTCGATAAAACGCTTCCTTCATGGTTATTTTCGCGATTTTTCATCAAAATTGCTCAAAAATTAACTCTGTTTAATCCCTTTCAAACCTACTCTCTAAGGGGTTTTCGGGGTGCTGAACACGAATCTGAAGTCCTTTTTTCGATAAAACGCTTCCATCATGGTTATTTTCGCGTTTTTTCATCAAAATTGCTCAAAAATAAACTCTGTTTAATCGCTTTCAAACCTACTCTCTAAGGGGTTTTTCGGGGTGCTGAACACGAATCTGAAGTCCTTTTTTCGATAAAACGCTTCCTTCATGGTTATTTCCGCGTTTTTTCATCAAAATTGCTCAAAAATAAACTCTGTTTAATCGCTTTCAAACCTACTCTCTAAGGGGTTTTTCGGGGTGCTGAACACGAATCTAAAGTCCTTTTTCCGATAAAACGCTTCCTTCATGGTTATTTTCGCGTTTTTTCATCAAAATTGCTCAAAAATAAACTCTGTTTAATTGCTTTCAAACCTACTCTCTAAGGGGTTTTTCGGGGTGCTGAACACGAATCTGAAGTCCTTTTTTCGATAAAACGCTTCCTTCATGGTTATTTTCGCGTTTTTTCATCAAAATTGCTCAAAAATAAACTCTCTTTAATCGCTTTCAAACCTACTCTCTAAGGGGTTTTTCGGGGTGCTGAACACGAATCTGAAGTCCTTTTTTCGATAAAACGCTTCCTTCATGGTTATTTTTGCGATTTTTCATCAAAATTGCTCAAAAATAAACTCTGTTTAATCGCTTTCAAACCTACTCTCTCTAATGGGTTAGTCGGGGTGCTGAACACGAATCTGAAGTCCGTTTTTCGATAAAACGCTTCCTTCATGGTTATTTTCGCGATTTTTCATCAAAATTGCTCAAAAATTATCTCTGTTTAATCCCTTTCAAACCTACTCTCTAAGGGGTTTTTCGGGGTGCTGAACACGAATCTGAAGTCCTTTTTTCGATAAAACGCTTCCTTCATGGTTATTTTCGCGTTTTTTCATCAAAATTGCTCAAAAATAAACTCTGTTCAATCGCTTTCAAACCTACTCTCTAAGGGGTTTTTCAGGGTGCTGAACACGAATCTGAAGTCCTTTTTTCGATAAAACGCTTCCTTCATGGTTATTTTCGCGTTTTTTCATCAAGATTGCTCAAAAATAAACTCTCTTTAATCGCTTTCAAACCTACTCTCTAAGGGGTTTTTCGGGGTGCTGAACACGAATCTGAAGTCCTTTTTTCGATAAAACGCTTCCTTCATGGTTATTTCCGCGTTTTTTCATCAAAATTGCTCAAAAATAAACTCTGTTTAATCGCTTTCAAACCTACTCTCTAAGGGGTTTTTCGGGGTGCTGAACACGAATCTGAAGTCCTTTTTCCGATAAAACGCTTCCTTCATGGTTATTTTCGCGTTTTTTCATCAAAATTGCTCAAAAATGAACTCTGTTTAATCGCTTTCAAACCTACTCTCTAAGGGGTTTTCGGGGTGCTGAACACGAATCTGAAGTCCTTTTTTCGATAAAACGCTTCCTTCATGGTTATTTTCGCGTTTTTTCATCAAAATTGCTCAAAAATAAACTCTGTTTAATCGCTTTCAAACCTACTCTCTAAGGGGTTTTTCGGGGTGCTGAACACGAATCTGAAGTCCTTTTTTCGATAAAACGCTTCCTTCATGGTTATTTTCGCGTTTTTTCATCAAAATTGCTCAAATAAACTCCGTTTAATCGCTTTCAAACCTACTCTCTAAGGGGTTTTTCGGGGTGCTGAACACGAATCTGAAATCCTTTTTTCGATAAAACGCTTCCTTCATGGTTATTTTCCCGTTTTTTCATCAAAATTGCTCAAAAATAAACTCTGTTCAATCGCTTTCAAACCTACTCTCTAAGGGGTTTTTCGGAGTGCTGAACACGAATCTGAAGCTTTTTTCGATAAAACGCTTCCTTCATGGTTATTTTCGCGTTTTTTCATCAAAATTGCTCAAAAATAAACTCTGTTTAATCGCTTTCAAACCTACTCTCTAAGGGGTTTTTCGGGGTGCTGAACACGAATCTGAAGTCCTTTTTTCGATAAAACGCTTCCTTCATGGTTATTTTCGCGTTTTTTCATCAAAATTGCTCAAAAATAAACTCTGTTTAATCGCTTTCAAACCTACTCTCTAAGGGGTTTTTCGGGGTGCTGAACACGAATCTGAAGTCCTTTTTTCGATAAAACGCTTCCTTCATGGTTATTTTCGCGTTTTTTCATCAAAATTGCTCAAAAATAAACTCTGTTTAATCGCTTTCAAACCTACTCTCTAAGGGGTTTTTCGGGGTGCTGAACACGAATCTGAAGTCCTTTTTTCGATAAAACGCTTCCTTCATGGTTATTTTCGCGTTTTTTCATCAAAATTGCTCAAAAATAAACTCTGTTTAATCGCTTTCAAACCTACTCTCTAAGGGGTTTTTCGGGGTGCTGAACACGAATCTGAAGTCCTTTTTTCGATAAAACGCTTCCTTCATGGTTATTTTCGCGTTTTTTCATCAAAATTGCTCAAAAATAAACTCTGTTTAATCGCTTTCAAACCTACTCTCTAAGGGGTTTTTCGGGGTGCTGAACACGAATCTGAAGTCCTTTTTTCGATAAAACGCTTCCTTCATGGTTATTTTCGCGTTTTTTCATCAAAATTGCTCAAAAATAACTCTGTTTAATCGCTTTCAAACCTACTCTCTAAGGGGTTTTTCGGGGTGCTGAACACGAATCTGAAGTCCTTTTTTCGATAAAACGCTTCCTTCATGGTTATTTTCGCGTTTTTTCATCAAAATTGCTCAAAAATAAACTCTGTTTAATCGCTTTCAAACCTACTCTCTAAGGGGTTTTTCGGGGTGCTGAACACGAATCTGAAGTCCTTTTTTCGATAAAACGCTTCCTTCATGGTTATTTTCGCGTTTTTTCATCAAAATTGCTCAAAAATAAACTCTGTTTAATCGCTTTCAAACCTACTCTCTAAGGGGTTTTTCGGGGTGCTGAACACGAATCTGAAGTCCTTTTTTCGATAAAACGCTTCCTTCATGGTTATTTTCGCGTTTTTTCATCAAAATTGCTCAAAAATAAACTCTGTTTAATCGCTTTCAAACCTACTCTCTAAGGGGTTTTTCGGGGTGCTGAACACGAATCTGAAGTCCTTTTTTCGATAAAACGCTTCCTTCATGGTTATTTTCGCGTTTTTTCATCAAAATTGCTCAAAAATAAACTCTGTTTAATCGCTTTCAAACCTACTCTCTAAGGGGTTTTTCGGGGTGCTGAACACGAATCTGAAGTCCTTTTTTCGATAAAACGCTTCCTTCATGGTTATTTTCGCGTTTTTTCATCAAAATTGCTCAAAAATAAACTCTGTTTAATCGCTTTCAAACCTACTCTCTAAGGGGTTTTTCGGGGTGCTGAACACGAATCTGAAGTCCTTTTTTCGATAAAACGCTTCCTTCATGGTTATTTTCGCGTTTTTTCATCAAAATTGCTCAAAAATAAACTCTGTTTAATCGCTTTCAAACCTACTCTCTAAGGGGTTTTTCGGGGTGCTGAACACGAATCTGAAGTCCTTTTTTCGATAAAACGCTTCCTTCATGGTTATTTTCGCGTTTTTTCATCAAAATTGCTCAAAAATAAACTCTGTTTAATCGCTTTCAAACCTACTCTCTAAGGGGTTTTTCGGGGTGCTGAACACGAATCTGAAGTCCTTTTTTCGATAAAACGCTTCCTTCATGGTTATTTTCGCGTTTTTTCATCAAAATTGCTCAAAAATAAACTCTGTTTAATCGCTTTCAAACCTACTCTCTAAGGGGTTTTTCGGGGTGCTGAACACGAATCTGAAGTCCTTTTTTCGATAAAACGCTTCCTTCATGGTTATTTTCGCGTTTTTTCATCAAAATTGCTCAAAAATAAACTCTGTTTAATCGCTTTCAAACCTACTCTCTAAGGGGTTTTTCGGGGTGCTGAACACGAATCTGAAGTCCTTTTTTCGATAAAACGCTTCCTTCATGGTTATTTTCGCGTTTTTTCATCAAAATTGCTCAAAAATAAACTCTGTTTAATCGCTTTCAAACCTACTCTCTAAGGGGTTTTTCGGGGTGCTGAACACGAATCTGAAGTCCTTTTTTCGATAAAACGCTTCCTTCATGGTTATTTTCGCGTTTTTTCATCAAAATTGCTCAAAAATAAACTCTGTTTAATCGCTTTCAAACCTACTCTCTAAGGGGTTTTTCGGGGTGCTGAACACGAATCTGAAGTCCTTTTTTCGATAAAACGCTTCCTTCATGGTTATTTTCGCGTTTTTTCATCAAAATTGCTCAAAAATAAACTCTGTTTAATCGCTTTCAAACCTACTCTCTAAGGGGTTTTTCGGGGTGCTGAACACGAATCTGAAGTCCGTTTTTCGATAAAACGCTTCCTTCATGGTTATTTTCGCGTTTTTTCATCAAAATTGCTCAAAAATTAACTCTGTTTAATCGCTTTCAAACCTACTCTCTAAGGGGTTTTTCGGGGTGCTGAACACGAATCTGAAGTCCTTTTTTCGATAAAACGCTTCCTTCATGGTTATTTTCGCGTTTTTTCATCAAAATTGCTCAAAAATAAACTCTGTTTAATCGCTTTCAAACCTACTCTCTAAGGGGTTTTTCGGGGTGCTGAACACGAATCTGAAGTCCTTTTTTCGATAAAACGCTTCCTTCATGGTTATTTTCGCGTTTTTTCATCAAAATTGCTCAAAAATAAACTCTGTTTAATCGCTTTCAAACCTACTCTCTAAGGGGTTTTTCGGGGTGCTGAACACGAATCTGAAGTCCTTTTTTCGATAAAACGCTTCCTTCATGGTTATTTTCGCGTTTTTTCATCAAAATTGCTCAAAAATAAACTCTGTTTAATCGCTTTCAAACCTACTCTCTAAGGGGTTTTCGGGGTGCTGAACACGAATCTGAAGTCCTTTTTTCGATAAAACGCTTCCTTCATGGTTATTTTCGCGTTTTTTCATCAAAATTGCTCAAAAATAAACTCTGTTTAATCGCTTTCAAACCTACTCTCTAAGGGGTTTTTCGGGGTGCTGAACACGAATCTGAAGTCCTTTTTTCGATAAAACGCTTCCTTCATGGTTATTTTCGCGTTTTTTCATCAAAATTGCTCAAAAATAAACTCTGTTTAATCGCTTTCAAACCTACTCTCTAAGGGGTTTTTCGGGGTGCTGAACACGAATCTGAAGTCCTTTTTTCGATAAAACGCTTCCTTCATGGTTATTTTCGCGTTTTTTCATCAAAATTGCTCAAAAATAAACTCTGTTTAATCGCTTTCAAACCTACTCTCTAAGGGGTTTTTCGGGGTGCTGAACACGAATCTGAAGTCCTTTTTTCGATAAAACGCTTCCTTCATGGTTATTTTCGCGTTTTTTCATCAAAATTGCTCAAAAATAAACTCTGTTTAATCGCTTTCAAACCTACTCTCTAAGGGGTTTTTCGGGGTGCTGAACACGAATCTGAAGTCCTTTTTTCGATAAAACGCTTCCTTCATGGTTATTTTCGCGTTTTTTCATCAAAATTGCTCAAAAATAAACTCTGTTTAATCGCTTTCAAACCTACTCTCTAAGGGGTTTTTCGGGGTGCTGAACACGAATCTGAAGTCCTTTTTTCGATAAAACGCTTCCTTCATGGTTATTTTCGCGTTTTTTCATCAAAATTGCTCAAAAATAAACTCTGTTTAATCGCTTTCAAACCTACTCTCTAAGGGGTTTTTCGGGGTGCTGAACACGAATCTGAAGTCCTTTTTTCGATAAAACGCTTCCTTCATGGTTATTTTCGCGTTTTTTCATCAAAATTGCTCAAAAATTAACTCTGTTTAATCGCTTTCAAACCTACTCTCTAAGGGGTTTTTCGGGGTGCTGAACACGAATCTGAAGTCCTTTTTTCGATAAAACGCTTCCTTCATGGTTATTTTCGCGTTTTTTCATCAAAATTGCTCAAAAATTAACTCTGTTTAATCGCTTTCAAACCTACTCTCTAAGGGGTTTTTCGGGGTGCTGAACACGAATCTGAAGTCCTTTTTTCGATAAAACGCTTCCTTCATGGTTATTTTCGCGTTTTTTCATCAAAATTGCTCAAAAATTAACTCTGTTTAATCGCTTTCAAACCTACTCTCTAAGGGGTTTTTCGGGGTGCTGAACACGAATCTGAAGTCCTTTTTTCGATAAAACGCTTCCTTCATGGTTATTTTCGCGTTTTTTCATCAAAATTGCTCAAAAATTAACTCTGTTTAATCGCTTTCAAACCTACTCTCTAAGGGGTTTTTCGGGGTGCTGAACACGAATCTGAAGTCCTTTTTTCGATAAAACGCTTCCTTCATGGTTATTTTCGCGTTTTTTCATCAAAATTGCTCAAAAATTAACTCTGTTTAATCGCTTTCAAACCTACTCTCTAAGGGGTTTTTCGGGGTGCTGAACACGAATCTGAAGTCCTTTTTTCGATAAAACGCTTCCTTCATGGTTATTTTCGCGTTTTTTCATCAAAATTGCTCAAAAATAAACTCTGTTTAATCGCTTTCAAACCTACTCTCTAAGGGGTTTTTCGGGGTGCTGAACACGAATCTGAAGTCCTTTTTTCGATAAAACGCTTCCTTCATGGTTATTTTCGCGTTTTTTCATCAAAATTGCTCAAAAATTAACTCTGTTTAATCGCTTTCAAACCTACTCTCTAAGGGGTTTTTCGGGGTGCTGAACACGAATCTGAAGTCCTTTTTTCGATAAAACGCTTCCTTCATGGTTATTTTCGCGTTTTTTCATCAAAATTGCTCAAAAATTAACTCTGTTTAATCGCTTTCAAACCTACTCTCTAAGGGGTTTTTCGGGGTGCTGAACACGAATCTGAAGTCCTTTTTTCGATAAAACGCTTCCTTCATGGTTATTTTCGCGTTTTTTCATCAAAATTGCTCAAAAATTAACTCTGTTTAATCGCTTTCAAACCTACTCTCTAAGGGGTTTTTCGGGGTGCTGAACACGAATCTGAAGTCCTTTTTTCGATAAAACGCTTCCTTCATGGTTATTTTCGCGTTTTTTCATCAAAATTGCTCAAAAATTAACTCTGTTTAATCGCTTTCAAACCTACTCTCTAAGGGGTTTTTCGGGGTGCTGAACACGAATCTGAAGTCCTTTTTTCGATAAAACGCTTCCTTCATGGTTATTTTCGCGTTTTTTCATCAAAATTGCTCAAAAATTAACTCTGTTTAATCGCTTTCAAACCTACTCTCTAAGGGGTTTTTCGGGGTGCTGAACACGAATCTGAAGTCCTTTTTTCGATAAAACGCTTCCTTCATGGTTATTTTCGCGTTTTTTCATCAAAATTGCTCAAAAATAAACTCTGTTTAATCGCTTTCAAACCTACTCTCTAAGGGGTTTTTCGGGGTGCTGAACACGAATCTGAAGTCCTTTTTTCGATAAAACGCTTCCTTCATGGTTATTTTCGCGTTTTTTCATCAAAATTGCTCAAAAATAAACTCTGTTTAATCGCTTTCAAACCTACTCTCTAAGGGGTTTTTCGGGGTGCTGAACACGAATCTGAAGTCCTTTTTTCGATAAAACGCTTCCTTCATGGTTATTTTCGCGTTTTTTCATCAAAATTGCTCAAAAATTAACTCTGTTTAATCGCTTTCAAACCTACTCTCTAAGGGGTTTTTCGGGGTGCTGAACACGAATCTGAAGTCCTTTTTTCGATAAAACGCTTCCTTCATGGTTATTTTCGCGTTTTTTCATCAAAATTGCTCAAAAATAAACTCTGTTTAATCGCTTTCAAACCTACTCTCTAAGGGGTTTTTCGGGGTGCTGAACACGAATCTGAAGTCCTTTTTTCGATAAAACGCTTCCTTCATGGTTATTTTCGCGTTTTTTCATCAAAATTGCTCAAAAATAAACTCTGTTTAATCGCTTTCAAACCTACTCTCTAAGGGGTTTTTCGGGGTGCTGAACACGAATCTGAAGTCCTTTTTTCGATAAAACGCTTCCTTCATGGTTATTTTCGCGTTTTTTCATCAAAATTGCTCAAAAATTAACTCTGTTTAATCGCTTTCAAACCTACTCTCTAAGGGGTTTTTCGGGGTGCTGAACACGAATCTGAAGTCCTTTTTTCGATAAAACGCTTCCTTCATGGTTATTTTCGCGTTTTTTCATCAAAATTGCTCAAAAATAAACTCTGTTTAATCGCTTTCAAACCTACTCTCTAAGGGGTTTTTCGGGGTGCTGAACACGAATCTGAAGTCCTTTTTTCGATAAAACGCTTCCTTCATGGTTATTTTCGCGTTTTTTCATCAAAATTGCTCAAAAATAAACTCTGTTTAATCGCTTTCAAACCTACTCTCTAAGGGGTTTTTCGGGGTGCTGAACACGAATCTGAAGTCCTTTTTTCGATAAAACGCTTCCTTCATGGTTATTTTTCATCAAAATTGCTCAAAAATAAACTCTGTTTAATCGCTTTCAAACCTACTCTCTAAGGGGTTTTTCGGGGTGCTGAACACGAATCTGAAGTCCTTTTTTCGATAAAACGCTTCCTTCATGGTTATTTTCGCGTTTTTTCATCAAAATTGCTCAAAAATAAACTCTGTTTAATCGCTTTCAAACCTACTCTCTAAGGGGTTTTTCGGGGTGCTGAACACGAATCTGAAGTCCTTTTTTCGATAAAACGCTTCCTTCATGGTTATTTTCGCGTTTTTTCATCAAAATTGCTCAAAAATAAACTCTGTTTAATCGCTTTCAAACCTACTCTCTAAGGGGTTTTTCGGGGTGCTGAACACGAATCTGAAGTCCTTTTTTCGATAAAACGCTTCCTTCATGGTTATTTTCGCGTTTTTTCATCAAAATTGCTCAAAAATAAACTCTGTTTAATCGCTTTCAAACCTACTCTCTAAGGGGTTTTTCGGGGTGCTGAACACGAATCTGAAGTCCTTTTTTCGATAAAACGCTTCCTTCATGGTTATTTTCGCGTTTTTTCATCAAAATTGCTCAAAAATAAACTCTGTTTAATCGCTTTCAAACCTACTCTCTAAGGGGTTTTTCGGGGTGCTGAACACGAATCTGAAGTCCTTTTTTCGATAAAACGCTTCCTTCATGGTTATTTTCGCGTTTTTTCATCAAAATTGCTCAAAAATAAACTCTGTTTAATCGCTTTCAAACCTACTCTCTAAGGGGTTTTTCGGGGTGCTGAACACGAATCTGAAGTCCTTTTTTCGATAAAACGCTTCCTTCATGGTTATTTTCGCGTTTTTTCATCAAAATTGCTCAAAAATAAACTCTGTTTAATCGCTTTCAAACCTACTCTAAGGGGTTTTTCGGGGTGCTGAACACGAATCTGAAGTCCTTTTTTCGATAAAACGCTTCCTTCATGGTTATTTTCGCGTTTTTTCATCAAAATTGCTCAAAAATTAACTCTGTTTAATCGCTTTCAAACCTACTCTCTAAGGGGTTTTTCGGGGTGCTGAACACGAATCTGAAGTCCTTTTTTCGATAAAACGCTTCCTTCATGGTTATTTTCGCGTTTTTTCATCAAAATTGCTCAAAAATAAACTCTGTTTAATCGCTTTCAAACCTACTCTCTAAGGGGTTTTTCGGGGTGCTGAACACGAATCTGAAGTCCTTTTTTCGATAAAACGCTTCCTTCATGGTTATTTTCGCGTTTTTTCATCAAAATTGCTCAAAAATAAACTCTGTTTAATCGCTTTCAAACCTACTCTCTAAGGGGTTTTTCGGGGTGCTGAACACGAATCTGAAGTCCTTTTTTCGATAAAACGCTTCCTTCATGGTTATTTTCGCGTTTTTTCATCAAAATTGCTCAAAAATAAACTCTGTTTAATCGCTTTCAAACCTACTCTCTAAGGGGTTTTTCGGGGTGCTGAACACGAATCTGAAGTCCTTTTTTCGATAAAACGCTTCCTTCATGGTTATTTTCGCGTTTTTTCATCAAAATTGCTCAAAAATAAACTCTGTTTAATCGCTTTCAAACCTACTCTCTAAGGGGTTTTTCGGGGTGCTGAACACGAATCTGAAGTCCTTTTTTCGATAAAACGCTTCCTTCATGGTTATTTTCGCGTTTTTTCATCAAAATTGCTCAAAAATAAACTCTGTTTAATCGCTTTCAAACCTACTCTCTAAGGGGTTTTTCGGGGTGCTGAACACGAATCTGAAGTCCTTTTTTCGATAAAACGCTTCCTTCATGGTTATTTTCGCGTTTTTTCATCAAAATTGCTCAAAAATAAACTCTGTTTAATCGCTTTCAAACCTACTCTCTAAGGGGTTTTTCGGGGTGCTGAACACGAATCTGAAGTCCTTTTTTCGATAAAACGCTTCCTTCATGGTTATTTTCGCGTTTTTTCATCAAAATTGCTCAAAAATTAACTCTGTTTAATCGCTTTCAAACCTACTCTCTAAGGGGTTTTTCGGGGTGCTGAACACGAATCTGAAGTCCTTTTTTCGATAAAACGCTTCCTTCATGGTTATTTTCGCGTTTTTTCATCAAAATTGCTCAAAAATAAACTCTGTTTAATCGCTTTCAAACCTACTCTCTAAGGGGTTTTTCGGGGTGCTGAACACGAATCTGAAGTCCTTTTTTCGATAAAACGCTTCCTTCATGGTTATTTTCGCGTTTTTTCATCAAAATTGCTCAAAAATTAACTCTGTTTAATCGCTTTCAAACCTACTCTCTAAGGGGTTTTTCGGGGTGCTGAACACGAATCTGAAGTCCTTTTTTCGATAAAACGCTTCCTTCATGGTTATTTTCGCGTTTTTTCATCAAAATTGCTCAAAAATTAACTCTGTTTAATCGCTTTCGAACCTACTCTCTTGCTCAAAAATAAACTCTGTTTAATCGCTTTCAAACCTACTCTCTAAGGGGTTTTTCGGGGTGCTGAACACGAATCTGAAGTCCTTTTTTCGATAAAACGCTTCCTTCATGGTTATTTTCGCGTTTTTTCATCAAAATTGCTCAAAAATAAACTCTGTTTAATCGCTTTCAAACCTACTCTCTAAGGGGTT
>JAVIWC010000701.1:0-19387 GCA_031894815.1 Creontiades dilutus
AAAATTAACTCGTTTAATCGCTTTCAAACCTACTCTCTAAGGGGTTTTTCGGGGTGCTGAACACGAATCTGAAGTCCTTTTTTCGATAAAACGCTTCCTTCATGGTTATTTTCGCGTTTTTTCATCAAAATTGCTCAAAAATTAACTCTGTTTAATCGCTTTCAAACCTACTCTCTAAGGGGTTTTTCGGGGTGCTGAACACGAATCTGAAGTCCGTTTTTCGATAAAACGCTTCCTTCATGGTTATTTTCGCGTTTTTTCATCAAAATTGCTCAAAAATTAACTCTGTTTAATCGCTTTCAAACCTACTCTCTAAGGGGTTTTTCGGGGTGCTGAACACGAATCTGAAGTCCGTTTTTCGATAAAACGCTTCCTTCATGGTTATTTTCGCGTTTTTTCATCAAAATTGCTCAAAAATTAACTCTGTTTAATCGCTTTCAAACCTACTCTCTAAGGGGTTTTTCGGGGTGCTGAACACGAATCTGAAGTCCGTTTTTCGATAAAACGCATTGGCTTCTCTAAAATTAAAACGCTTCCTTCATGGTTATTTTCGCGTTTTTTCATCAAAATTGCTCAAAAATTAACTCTGTTTAATCGCTTTCAAACCTACTCTCTAAGGGGTTTTTCGGGGTGCTGAACACGAATCTGAAGTCCGTTTTTCGATAAAACGCTTCCTTCATGGTTATTTTCGCGTTTTTTCATCAAAATTGCTCAAAAATTAACTCTGTTTAATCGCTTTCAAACCTACTCTCTAAGGGGTTTTTCGGGGTGCTGAACACGAATCTGAAGTCCGTTTTTCGATAAAACGCTTCCTTCATGGTTATTTTCGCGTTTTTTCATCAAAATTGCTCAAAAATTAACTCTGTTTAATCGCTTTCAAACCTACTCTCTAAGGGGTTTTTCGGGGTGCTGAACACGAATCTGAAGTCCGTTTTTCGATAAAACGCTTCCTTCATGGTTATTTTCGCGTTTTTTCATCAAAATTGCTCAAAAATTAACTCTGTTTAATCGCTTTCAAACCTACTCTCTAAGGGGTTTTTCGGGGTGCTGAACACGAATCTGAAGTCCTTTTTTCGATAAAACGCTTCCTTCATGGTTATTTTCGCGTTTTTTCATCAAAATTGCTCAAAAATTAACTCTGTTTAATCGCTTTCAAACCTACTCTCTAAGGGGTTTTTCGGGGTGCTGAACACGAATCTGAAGTCCTTTTTTCGATAAAACGCTTCCTTCATGGTTATTTTCGCGTTTTTTCATCAAAATTGCTCAAAAATTAACTCTGTTTAATCGCTTTCAAACCTACTCTCTAAGGGGTTTTTCGGGGTGCTGAACACGAATCTGAAGTCCTTTTTTCGATAAAACGCTTCCTTCATGGTTATTTTCGCGTTTTTTCATCAAAATTGCTCAAAAATTAACTCTGTTTAATCGCTTTCAAACCTACTCTCTAAGGGGTTTTTCGGGGTGCTGAACACGAATCTGAAGTCCTTTTTTCGATAAAACGCTTCCTTCATGGTTATTTTCGCGTTTTTTCATCAAAATTGCTCAAAAATTAACTCTGTTTAATCGCTTTCAAACCTACTCTCTAAGGGGTTTTTCGGGGTGCTGAACACGAATCTGAAGTCCTTTTTTCGATAAAACGCTTCCTTCATGGTTATTTTCGCGTTTTTTCATCAAAATTGCTCAAAAATTAACTCTGTTTAATCGCTTTCAAACCTACTCTCTAAGGGGTTTTTCGGGGTGCTGAACACGAATCTGAAGTCCTTTTTTCGATAAAACGCTTCCTTCATGGTTATTTTCGCGTTTTTTCATCAAAATTGCTCAAAAATTAACTCTGTTTAATCGCTTTCAAACCTACTCTCTAAGGGGTTTTTCGGGGTGCTGAACACGAATCTGAAGTCCGTTTTTCGATAAAACGCTTCCTTCATGGTTATTTTCGCGTTTTTTCATCAAAATTGCTCAAAAATTAACTCTGTTTAATCGCTTTCAAACCTACTCTCTAAGGGGTTTTTCGGGGTGCTGAACACGAATCTGAAGTCCGTTTTTCGATAAAACGCTTCCTTCATGGTTATTTTCGCGTTTTTTCATCAAAATTGCTCAAAAATTAACTCTGTTTAATCGCTTTCAAACCTACTCTCTAAGGGGTTTTTCGGGGTGCTGAACACGAATCTGAAGTCCGTTTTTCGATAAAACGCTTCCTTCATGGTTATTTTCGCGTTTTTTCATCAAAATTGCTCAAAAATTAACTCTGTTTAATCGCTTTCAAACCTACTCTCTAAGGGGTTTTTCGGGGTGCTGAACACGAATCTGAAGTCCTTTTTTCGATAAAACGCTTCCTTCATGGTTATTTTCGCGTTTTTTCATCAAAATTGCTCAAAAATTAACTCTGTTTAATCGCTTTCAAACCTACTCTCTAAGGGGTTTTTCGGGGTGCTGAACACGAATCTGAAGTCCTTTTTTCGATAAAACGCTTCCTTCATGGTTATTTTCGCGTTTTTTCATCAAAATTGCTCAAAAATTAACTCTGTTTAATCGCTTTCAAACCTACTCTCTAAGGGGTTTTTCGGGGTGCTGAACACGAATCTGAAGTCCGTTTTTCGATAAAACGCTTCCTTCATGGTTATTTTCGCGTTTTTTCATCAAAATTGCTCAAAAATTAACTCTGTTTAATCGCTTTCAAACCTACTCTCTAAGGGGTTTTTCGGGGTGCTGAACACGAATCTGAAGTCCTTTTTTCGATAAAACGCTTCCTTCATGGTTATTTTCGCGTTTTTTCATCAAAATTGCTCAAAAATTAACTCTGTTTAATCGCTTTCAAACCTACTCTCTAAGGGGTTTTTCGGGGTGCTGAACACGAATCTGAAGTCCTTTTTTCGATAAAACGCTTCCTTCATGGTTATTTTCGCGTTTTTTCATCAAAATTGCTCAAAAATTAACTCTGTTTAATCGCTTTCAAACCTACTCTCTAAGGGGTTTTTCGGGGTGCTGAACACGAATCTGAAGTCCTTTTTTCGATAAAACGCTTCCTTCATGGTTATTTTCGCGTTTTTTCATCAAAATTGCTCAAAAATTAACTCTGTTTAATCGCTTTCAAACCTACTCTCTAAGGGGTTTTTCGGGGTGCTGAACACGAATCTGAAGTCCTTTTTTCGATAAAACGCTTCCTTCATGGTTATTTTCGCGTTTTTTCATCAAAATTGCTCAAAAATTAACTCTGTTTAATCGCTTTCAAACCTACTCTCTAAGGGGTTTTTCGGGGTGCTGAACACGAATCTGAAGTCCTTTTTTCGATAAAACGCTTCCTTCATGGTTATTTTCGCGTTTTTTCATCAAAATTGCTCAAAAATTAACTCTGTTTAATCGCTTTCAAACCTACTCTCTAAGGGGTTTTTCGGGGTGCTGAACACGAATCTGAAGTCCTTTTTTCGATAAAACGCTTCCTTCATGGTTATTTTCGCGTTTTTTCATCAAAATTGCTCAAAAATTAACTCTGTTTAATCGCTTTCAAACCTACTCTCTAAGGGGTTTTTCGGGGTGCTGAACACGAATCTGAAGTCCTTTTTTTCGATAAAACGCTTCCTTCATGGTTATTTTCGCGTTTTTTCATCAAAATTGCTCAAAAATTAACTCTGTTTAATCGCTTTCAAACCTACTCTCTAAGGGGTTTTTCGGGGTGCTGAACACGAATCTGAAGTCCGTTTTTCGATAAAACGCTTCCTTCATGGTTATTTTCGCGTTTTTTCATCAAAATTGCTCAAAAATTAACTCTGTTTAATCGCTTTCAAACCTACTCTCTAAGGGGTTTTTCGGGGTGCTGAACACGAATCTGAAGTCCGTTTTTCGATAAAACGCTTCTTCATGGTTATTTTCGCGTTTTTTCATCAAAATTGCTCAAAAATTAACTCTGTTTAATCGCTTTCAAACCTACTCTCTAAGGGGTTTTTCGGGGTGCTGAACACGAATCTGAAGTCCTTTTTTCGATAAAACGCTTCCTTCATGGTTATTTTCGCGTTTTTTCATCAAAATTGCTCAAAAATTAACTCTGTTTAATCGCTTTCAAACCTACTCTCTAAGGGGTTTTTCGGGGTGCTGAACACGAATCTGAAGTCCTTTTTTCGATAAAACGCTTCCTTCATGGTTATTTTCGCGTTTTTTCATCAAAATTGCTCAAAAATTAACTCTGTTTAATCGCTTTCAAACCTACTCTCTAAGGGGTTTTTCGGGGTGCTGAACACGAATCTGAAGTCCTTTTTTCGATAAAACGCTTCCTTCATGGTTATTTTCGCGTTTTTTCATCAAAATTGCTCAAAAATTAACTCTGTTTAATCGCTTTCAAACCTACTCTCTAAGGGGTTTTTCGGGGTGCTGAACACGAATCTGAAGTCCTTTTTTCGATAAAACGCTTCCTTCATGGTTATTTTCGCGTTTTTTCATCAAAATTGCTCAAAAATTAACTCTGTTTAATCGCTTTCAAACCTACTCTCTAAGGGGTTTTTCGGGGTGCTGAACACGAATCTGAAGTCCGTTTTTCGATAAAACGCTTCCTTTCATGGTTATTTTCGCGTTTTTTCATCAAAATTGCTCAAAAATTAACTCTGTTTAATCGCTTTCAAACCTACTCTCTAAGGGGTTTTTCGGGGTGCTGAACACGAATCTGAAGTCCTTTTTTCGATAAAACGCTTCCTTCATGGTTATTTTCGCGTTTTTTCATCAAAATTGCTCAAAAATTAACTCTGTTTAATCGCTTTCAAACCTACTCTCTAAGGGGTTTTTCGGGGTGCTGAACAC
This sequence comes from Creontiades dilutus, assembly GCA_031894815.1. Taxonomy (NCBI): domain Eukaryota; kingdom Metazoa; phylum Arthropoda; class Insecta; order Hemiptera; family Miridae; genus Creontiades; species Creontiades dilutus. The sequence goes on from JAVIWC010000701.1 coordinate 4,783, forward strand.
GAATCTGAAGTCCGTTTTTCGATAAAACGCTTCCTTCATGGTTATTTTCGCGTTTTTTCATCAAAATTGCTCAAAAATTAACTCTGTTTAATCGCTTTCAAACCTACTCTCTAAGGGGTTTTTCGGGGTGCTGAACACGAATCTGAAGTCCTTTTTTCGATAAAACGCTTCCTTCATGGTTATTTTCGCGTTTTTTCATCAAAATTGCTCAAAAATTAACTCTGTTTAATCGCTTTCAAACCTACTCTCTAAGGGGTTTTTCGGGGTGCTGAACACGAATCTGAAGTCCTTTTTTCGATAAAACGCTTCCTTCATGGTTATTTTCGCGTTTTTTCATCAAAATTGCTCAAAAATTAACTCTGTTTAATCGCTTTCAAACCTACTCTCTAAGGGGTTTTTCGGGGTGCTGAACACGAATCTGAAGTCCTTTTTTCGATAAAACGCTTCCTTCATGGTTATTTTCGCGTTTTTTCATCAAAATTGCTCAAAAATTAACTCTGTTTAATCGCTTTCAAACCTACTCTCTAAGGGGTTTTTCGGGGTGCTGAACACGAATCTGAAGTCCTTTTTTCGATAAAACGCTTCCTTCATGGTTATTTTCGCGTTTTTTCATCAAAATTGCTCAAAAATTAACTCTGTTTAATCGCTTTCAAACCTACTCTCTAAGGGGTTTTTCGGGGTGCTGAACACGAATCTGAAGTCCGTTTTTCGATAAAACGCTTCCTTCATGGTTATTTTCGCGTTTTTTCATCAAAATTGCTCAAAAATTAACTCTGTTTAATCGCTTTCAAACCTACTCTCTAAGGGGTTTTTCGGGGTGCTGAACACGAATCTGAAGTCCGTTTTTCGATAAAACGCTTCCTTCATGGTTATTTTCGCGTTTTTTCATCAAAATTGCTCAAAAATTAACTCTGTTTAATCGCTTTCAAACCTACTCTCTAAGGGGTTTTTCGGGGTGCTGAACACGAATCTGAAGTCCGTTTTTCGATAAAACGCTTCCTTCATGGTTATTTTCGCGTTTTTTCATCAAAATTGCTCAAAAATTAACTCTGTTTAATCGCTTTCAAACCTACTCTCTAAGGGGTTTTTCGGGGTGCTGAACACGAATCTGAAGTCCGTTTTTCGATAAAACGCTTCCTTCATGGTTATTTTCGCGTTTTTTCATCAAAATTGCTCAAAAATTAACTCTGTTTAATCGCTTTCAAACCTACTCTCTAAGGGGTTTTTCGGGGTGCTGAACACGAATCTGAAGTCCGTTTTTCGATAAAACGCTTCCTTCATGGTTATTTTCGCGTTTTTTCATCAAAATTGCTCAAAAATTAACTCTGTTTAATCGCTTTCAAACCTACTCTCTAAGGGGTTTTTCGGGGTGCTGAACACGAATCTGAAGTCCGTTTTTCGATAAAACGCTTCCTTCATGGTTATTTTCGCGTTTTTTCATCAAAATTGCTCAAAAATTAACTCTGTTTAATCGCTTTCAAACCTACTCTCTAAGGGGTTTTTCGGGGTGCTGAACACGAATCTGAAGTCCTTTTTTCGATAAAACGCTTCCTTCATGGTTATTTTCGCGTTTTTTCATCAAAATTGCTCAAAAATTAACTCTGTTTAATCGCTTTCAAACCTACTCTCTAAGGGGTTTTTCGGGGTGCTGAACACGAATCTGAAGTCCTTTTTTCGATAAAACGCTTCCTTCATGGTTATTTTCGCGTTTTTTCATCAAAATTGCTCAAAAATTAACTCTGTTTAATCGCTTTCAAACCTACTCTCTAAGGGGTTTTTCGGGGTGCTGAACACGAATCTGAAGTCCGTTTTTCGATAAAACGCTTCCTTCATGGTTATTTTCGCGTTTTTTCATCAAAATTGCTCAAAAATTAACTCTGTTTAATCGCTTTCAAACCTACTCTCTAAGGGGTTTTTCGGGGTGCTGAACACGAATCTGAAGTCCTTTTTTCGATAAAACGCTTCCTTCATGGTTATTTTCGCGTTTTTTCATCAAAATTGCTCAAAAATTAACTCTGTTTAATCGCTTTCAAACCTACTCTCTAAGGGGTTTTTCGGGGTGCTGAACACGAATCTGAAGTCCGTTTTTCGATAAAACGCTTCCTTCATGGTTATTTTCGCGTTTTTTCATCAAAATTGCTCAAAAATTAACTCTGTTTAATCGCTTTCAAACCTACTCTCTAAGGGGTTTTTCGGGGTGCTGAACACGAATCTGAAGTCCGTTTTTCGATAAAACGCTTCCTTCATGGTTATTTTCGCGTTTTTTCATCAAAATTGCTCAAAAATTAACTCTGTTTAATCGCTTTCAAACCTACTCTCTAAGGGGTTTTTCGGGGTGCTGAACACGAATCTGAAGTCCGTTTTTCGATAAAACGCTTCCTTCATGGTTATTTTCGCGTTTTTTCATCAAAATTGCTCAAAAATTAACTCTGTTTAATCGCTTTCAAACCTACTCTCTAAGGGGTTTTTCGGGGTGCTGAACACGAATCTGAAGTCCGTTTTTCGATAAAACGCTTCCTTCATGGTTATTTTCGCGTTTTTTCATCAAAATTGCTCAAAAATTAACTCTGTTTAATCGCTTTCAAACCTACTCTCTAAGGGGTTTTTCGGGGTGCTGAACACGAATCTGAAGTCCGTTTTTCGATAAAACGCTTCCTTCATGGTTATTTTCGCGTTTTTTCATCAAAATTGCTCAAAAATTAACTCTGTTTAATCGCTTTCAAACCTACTCTCTAAGGGGTTTTTCGGGGTGCTGAACACGAATCTGAAGTCCGTTTTTCGATAAAACGCTTCCTTCATGGTTATTTTCGCGTTTTTTCATCAAAATTGCTCAAAAAATTAACTCTGTTTAATCGCTTTCAAACCTACTCTCTAAGGGGTTTTTCGGGGTGCTGAACACGAATCTGAAGTCCGTTTTTCGATAAAACGCTTCCTTCATGGTTATTTTCGCGTTTTTTCATCAAAATTGCTCAAAAATTAACTCTGTTTAATCGCTTTCAAACCTACTCTCTAAGGGGTTTTTCGGGGTGCTGAACACGAATCTGAAGTCCGTTTTTCGATAAAACGCTTCCTTCATGGTTATTTTCGCGTTTTTTCATCAAAATTGCTCAAAAATTAACTCTGTTTAATCGCTTTCAAACCTACTCTCTAAGGGGTTTTTCGGGGTGCTGAACACGAATCTGAAGTCCGTTTTTCGATAAAACGCTTCCTTCATGGTTATTTTCGCGTTTTTTCATCAAAATTGCTCAAAAATTAACTCTGTTTAATCGCTTTCAAACCTACTCTCTAAGGGGTTTTTCGGGGTGCTGAACACGAATCTGAAGTCCTTTTTTCGATAAAACGCTTCCTTCATGGTTATTTTCGCGTTTTTTCATCAAAATTGCTCAAAAATTAACTCTGTTTAATCGCTTTCAAACCTACTCTCTAAGGGGTTTTTCGGGGTGCTGAACACGAATCTGAAGTCCGTTTTTCGATAAAACGCTTCCTTCATGGTTATTTTCGCGTTTTTTCATCAAAATTGCTCAAAAATTAACTCTGTTTAATCGCTTTCAAACCTACTCTCTAAGGGGTTTTTCGGGGTGCTGAACACGAATCTGAAGTCCTTTTTTCGATAAAACGCTTCCTTCATGGTTATTTTCGCGTTTTTTCATCAAAATTGCTCAAAAATTAACTCTGTTTAATCGCTTTCAAACCTACTCTCTAAGGGGTTTTTCGGGGTGCTGAACACGAATCTGAAGTCCGTTTTTCGATAAAACGCTTCCTTCATGGTTATTTTCGCGTTTTTTCATCAAAATTGCTCAAAAATTAACTCTGTTTAATCGCTTTCAAACCTCTCTCTAAGGGGTTTTTCGGGGTGCTGAACACGAATCTGAAGTCCGTTTTTCGATAAAACGCTTCCTTCATGGTTATTTTCGCGTTTTTTCATCAAAATTGCTCAAAAATTAACTCTGTTTAATCGCTTTCAAACCTACTCTCTAAGGGGTTTTTCGGGGTGCTGAACACGAATCTGAAGTCCGTTTTTCGATAAAACGCTTCCTTCATGGTTATTTTCGCGTTTTTTCATCAAAATTGCTCAAAAATTAACTCTGTTTAATCGCTTTCAAACCTACTCTCTAAGGGGTTTTTCGGGGTGCTGAACACGAATCTGAAGTCCGTTTTTCGATAAAACGCTTCCTTCATGGTTATTTTCGCGTTTTTTCATCAAAATTGCTCAAAAATTAACTCTGTTTAATCGCTTTCAAACCTACTCTCTAAGGGGTTTTTCGGGGTGCTGAACACGAATCTGAAGTCCTTTTTTCGATAAAACGCTTCCTTCATGGTTATTTTCGCGTTTTTTCATCAAAATTGCTCAAAAATTAACTCTGTTTAATCGCTTTCAAACCTACTCTCTAAGGGGTTTTTCGGGGTGCTGAACACGAATCTGAAGTCCGTTTTTCGATAAAACGCTTCCTTCATGGTTATTTTCGCGTTTTTTCATCAAAATTGCTCAAAAATTAACTCTGTTTAATCGCTTTCAAACCTACTCTCTAAGGGGTTTTTCGGGGTGCTGAACACGAATCTGAAGTCCGTTTTTCGATAAAACGCTTCCTTCATGGTTATTTTCGCGTTTTTTCATCAAAATTGCTCAAAAATTAACTCTGTTTAATCGCTTTCAAACCTACTCTCTAAGGGGTTTTTCGGGGTGCTGAACACGAATCTGAAGTCCGTTTTTTTTTCGCGTTTTTTCATCAAAATTGCTCAAAAATTATCTCTGTTTAATCGCTTTCAAACCTACTCTCTAAGGGGTTTTTCGGGGTGCTGAACACGAATCTGAAGTCCGTTTTTCGATAAAACGCTTCCTTCATGGTTATTTTCGCGTTTTTTCATCAAAATTGCTCAAAAATTATCTCTGTTTAATCGCTTTCAAACCTACTCTCTAAGGGGTTTTTCGGGGTGCTGAACACGAATCTGAAGTCCGTTTTTCGATAAAACGCTTCCTTCATGGTTATTTTCGCGTTTTTTCATCAAAATTGCTCAAAAATTATCTCTGTTTAATCGCTTTCAAACCTACTCTCTAAGGGGTTTTTCGGGGTGCTGAACACGAATCTGAAGTCCGTTTTTCGATAAAACGCTTCCTTCATGGTTATTTTCGCGATTTTTCATCAAAATTGCTCAAAAATTAACTCTGTTTAATCCTTTCAAACCTACTCTCTAAGGGGTTTTTCGGGGTGCTGAACACGAATCTGAAGTCCGTTTTTCGATAAAACGCTTCCTTCATGGTTATTTTCGCGTTTTTTCATCAAAATTGCTCAAAAATTATCTCTGTTTAATCGCTTTCAAACCTACTCTCTAAGGGGTTTTTCGGGGTGCTGAACACGAATCTGAAGTCCGTTTTTCGATAAAACGCTTCCTTCATGGTTATTTTCGCGTTTTTTCATCAAAATTGCTCAAAAATAAACTCTGTTTAATCGCTTTCAAACCTACTCTCTAAGGGGTTTTTCGGGGTGCTGAACACGAATCTGAAGTCCGTTTTTCGATAAAACGCTTCCTTCATGGTTATTTTCGCGTTTTTTCATCAAAATTGCTCAAAAATTAACTCTGTTTAATCGCTTTCAAACCTACTCTCTAAGGGGTTTTTCGGGGTGCTGAACACGAATCTGAAGTCCGTTTTTCGATAAAACGCTTCCTTCATGGTTATTTTCGCGTTTTTTCATCAAAATTGCTCAAAAATAACTCTGTTTAATCGCTTTCAAACCTACTCTCTAAGGGGTTTTTCGGGGTGCTGAACACGAATCTGAAGTCCGTTTTTCGATAAAACGCTTCCTTCATGGTTATTTTCGCGTTTTTTCATCAAAATTGCTCAAAAATTAACTCTGTTTAATCGCTTTCAAACCTACTCTCTAAGGGGTTTTTCGGGGTGCTGAACACGAATCTGAAGTCCGTTTTTCGATAAAACGCTTCCTTCATGGTTATTTTCGCGTTTTTTCATCAAAATTGCTTTTCATCGATAAAACGCTTAATTCATGGTTATTTTCGCGATTTTCATCAAAATTGCTCAAAAATTATCTCTGTTTAATCCCTTTCAAACCTACTCTCTAAGGGGTTTTTCGGGGTGCTGAACACGAATCTGAAGTCCGTTTTTCGATAAAACGCTTCCTTCATGGTTATTTTCGCGATTTTTCATCAAAATTGCTCAAAAATTATCTCTGTTAATCCCTTTCAAACCTACTCTCTAAGGGGTTTTTCGGGGTGCTGAACACGAATCTGAAGTCCGTTTTTCGATAAAACGCTTAATTCATGGTTATTTTCGCGATTTTTCATCAAAATTGCTCAAAAATTATCTCTGTTTAATCCCTTTCAAACCTACTCTCTAAGGGGTTTTTCGGGGTGCTGAACACGAATCTGAAGTCGATTTTTCGATAAAACGCTTCCTTCATGGTTATTTTCGCGATTTTTCATCAAAATTGCTCAAAAATTATCTCTGTTTAATCCCTTTCAAACCTACTCTCTAAGGGGTTTTTCGGGGTGCTGAACACGAATCTGAAGTCCGTTTTTCGATAAAACGCTTCCTTCATGGTTATTTTCGCGATTTTTCATCAAAATTGCTCAAAAATTATCTCTGTTTAATCCCTTTCAAACCTACTCTCTAAGGGGTTTTTCGGGGTGCTGAACACGAATCTGAAGTCCGTTTTTCGATAAAACGCTTCCTTCATGGTTATTTTCGCGATTTTTCATCAAAATTGCTCAAAAATTATCTCTGTTTAATCCCTTTCAAACCTACTCTCTAAGGGGTTTTTCGGGGTGCTGAACACGAATCTGAAGTCCGTTTTTCGATAAAACGCTTCCTTCATGGTTATTTTCGCGATTTTTCATCAAAATTGCTCAAAAATTATCTCTGTTTAATCCCTTTCAAACCTACTCTCTAAGGGGTTTTTCGGGGTGCTGAACACGAATCTGAAGTCCGTTTTTCGATAAAACGCTTCCTTCATGGTTATTTTCGCGATTTTTCATCAAAATTGCTCAAAAATTATCTCTGTTTAATCCCTTTCAAACCTACTCTCTAAGGGGTTTTTCGGGGTGCTGAACACGAATCTGAAGTCCGTTTTTCGATAAAACGCTTCCTTCATGGTTATTTTCGCGATTTTTCATCAAAATTGCTCAAAAATTATCTCTGTTTAATCCCTTTCAAACCTACTCTCTAAGGGGTTTTTCGGGGTGCTGAACACGAATCTGAAGTCCGTTTTTCGATAAAACGCTTCCTTCATGGTTATTTTCGCGATTTTTCATCAAAATTGCTCAAACATTATCTCTGTTTAATCCCTTCCAAACCTACTCTCTAAGGGGTTTTTCGGGGTGCTGAACACGAATCTGAAGTCGATTTTTCGATAAAACGCTTCCTTCATGGTTATTTTCGCGATTTTTCATCAAAATTGCTCAAAAATTATCTCTGTTTAATCCCTTTCAAACCTACTCTCTAAGGGGTTTTTCGGGGTGCTGAACACGAATCTGAAGTCCGTTTTTCGATAAAACGCTTCCTTCATGGTTATTTTCGCGATTTTTCATCAAAATTGCTCAAAAATTATCTCTGTTTAATCCCTTTCAAACCTACTCTCTAAGGGGTTTTTCGGGGTGCTGAACACGAATCTGAAGTCCGTTTTTCGATAAAACGCTTCCTTCATGGTTATTTTCGCGATTTTTCATCAAAATTGCTAAAGCACAATATACGACCGCTTAATAACTTTTATTAGAGAGAGACTTCACATGGACACGATATAAAACCAACTGACAAGTAAAAGCCGGTTCAACACCGGTAGGTACAGAAGGGGTAGAGAAGGGACTCAGTGAACTAAAGCAAACCCACTTGCAGCTAACACCCCCTCTCAAGTGAGCAAACAATCACATTGCAAGAATAAAAACATCATAATTGAAACGAGCAATTTCAACATAACACAAGCCCTAAGGCATTGCGAAAATGAACAAACTTACGTACGGATAATGACTTAGTAAGAATGTCAGCAATTTGATCATCGGTTCTAATATATTCAACTCTGAAAAAACCGTTCTGAACGAGATCTTTAACGAAATGGTGTTTCAAATCAATATGCTTTGACCTCTTGGTCTCACTAGTCTGAGACATTTTGATACAACCTTGGTTGTCTTCGTAAATCAAAATCGGAGAGTTAAAATTCAAGATTTCAATCAATAGATGACGTAGAAAAATACATTCAGTCATACATGAAGAAAGTGCAACATATTCAGCTTCTGTACTACTAAGCGCGACGACATCCTGTTTCTTTGAAGACCATACGACAAGATTTTTGTCAACAAAGATAGCAAAACCTGAAATACTCTTGCGATCATTAACATCACTAGCGAAATCAGAATCAGCATAAGCTGTGACCTGAGGAGTAACAAACGACGATGAACGAGTATATGACAACGCAAAATTCTTCGTACCCTTTAAATAACGCACAACGTTTTTAAGATGTTTCCAATGTTCGAACGAAAAAGCATTTTGAAATCTACCAAAATATGAGACGGAGAAACAAAGATCCGGTCGACTTCCGAGCATAATATACATCAGCGAGCCAAGAAGCTCTTTATATGGCAAATCAGGTAAACTTTCATCACTATTCTTCTCAAGACTTAATTTATATTCCATAGGAACTTTAGAATCCTTACAGTCTGACATATTAAAACGATTAATTAATTTTTCAATGAGATCAACTTGTGAAAGACGAACACTATTTTCAGTCTTTTCGATTTTTATTCCTAAGAAACAATTATCTTTCTCAGAAGACAAGTCCCTAAATTCAACCTTTAATTTCAACTGATCTTTAAAATCATTTAGATCGCGAACAGACTTGGAGATCATAAATACATCATCAACCCAGATCAATAAAAAGATTGAGCCATTAAAATACAAACATGGATCAGGACGTGAACGGGTGAATTTTAAATCGATGAGATGACCGTTGAAACAATCGTTCCAGCAACGCGGACTTTGACGCAGACCGTAGAGTGCCTTCTTCAAACGAAGTACGTGTCCTGGCGGCACACCCTCAAGACCCTCAGGCGGAGCAAGATAGACAGGAGCTCTCAGGTCCGACTGCAGAAATGCATTCTTGACGTCGATTTGATGGATGTGCATGTCCTGCTGTACAGCTATGGCAAGAAGAAGACGTAGAGTTGCCATTCGAGCGACGGGAGCGTAAATTTCTTCCATTTCACCTTCCTGCTGATAACCAAGCGCCACGAGCCTTGCCTTTTTGACATCTCCTGCCTTCTTACGAAAGACCCATTTAGATCTGATGATTTTTACGTTTGGTGATCTCCCACGTACCATTTTCCTCCAACGAACGGAGCTCTTCATTTATAGCCTGCTTCCAGCCTGTAGACTTGGCTTCCTTGAAGTTGCGTGGAATTTCCGACGGTAGACAGTTGGCTGAGAGGGCCATCATAGAGTCGATATCGATAGTGCTCTGCGTTTGGCTGAATTCCGAACCATCGACGTATTCATCGAGCCATGCAGGTGGACGGATTTGACGCCGCGGCCTTCCACCATCTCCTCCATCCGAAGTCACGATATCTGGCGAATTCCCGTCGGGTGTACTGCCACCTCCCGAGGAAACCTCTTCCCCCTCTGGATCCCCGAAGATCTCCTCAGCCTCTTCCTCGGCTTCCGAAGATGGAGTCGGAGCATCGAGATGAATCCAAACCTCTCCCGACGACCTCTGCGACTTGACCCCAGCTTGACCTGACCTTGATTCATCGAATATGACGTTCCTCGCCGTGACAATTTTCTTCGAGGTTGGTAACCAAAGACGGTACCCATTGTCTGTGTATCCGAGAAGAACTGCCTTCTGGCTTCGGGGGTCCAATTTACTGTGTCGATCCTCCTTAGGAACGTGCACGAACGCATTACAACCAAAAACCTTAATCTTTCCCAGATCCTGCTTCTCATCATTCCACACCTCTGCTGGCGACTTTTTACCCAGTCGACGTTGAGGCGTCCGGTTGTGTAGAAATGCTGCGGTTTTAATGGCTTCGCCCCAGAAGTGCTTGCTTAAATTGTCGGTATCGTAGAGCATACACCGTGCCTTTGAAAGCAACGTTCTGTTTTTCCGTTCAGCAGTTCCGTTATTTTCCGGCACCCTTGCAACTGAAAACTGAATATGGATACCCCGGGCATCACAGAATTCCCTGAAACGACGACTAGTATATTCACCACCATTGTCAACACGGAGACGATCTATCTTTCTTCCAAATTTAGCTTCAACTCTATTAACGTATGAGCGGAACTTTTCCAGTACTTCGTCCTTATTACGGATGAGATAAACAAAAGTAAAGTCTGAGAAATGATCAGTGAAGGTAACGAAGTATCGAAAACCATACAGGGCGGTAGGATTAATAGGACCACACACATCCGAAGAGACCACTTCTAGGATCCTCTTTGCTTTCCTTGCATCAGGCAAATCATGGAACGGCAGACGACATTGCTTACCTTCAAGGCAAACTTCACATACTCCCTTGACGGGATATTGAGAGCTGTGAGCCATTCTCCTGTGCATCAACTCATTTACAGGAGCTTCAGCCACATTCACTTCAAGAGGGTTCAACAGAAGGTCCAAATAATAGAGATTCCCAATGAGATTTCCCTGCGCTATCACGGAGTTTTTACGTGAGATCGTCACCTTACCGTCCGCAAAGACGACTCGGCATCCATTCTGCTCCAGCTTTCGCACCGACAGAAGATTGTGAGAAAGTCCCTCGCACACCATCACGTCAGCGATGTTTATCTTCCTTCCCTCAAGCGAAGTCGCACTAAGATCCCCCTGACGGATAGCACGAACCGATTCACCGACCTTGGCAACGTTTATTTTATAGTTCACCGGCTTCGATTTGTCGAGAAAGCCACAATAATTACGATTAATTAAATGATTCGACGACCCACTGTCAATAACCAGCCGTAGATGACGACTTTCCGCGATGTTTTTGTTGACAACACTTCGCGTCACCATTGCACTACTACCTCCCTCGAGGTTTTCCGCAAAAGTTATGAAGGTTACAGCCTCTTCTTCTTCGACTTTATTGGCTTGTAGACGATTTGGACAGTCCTGCCTCCGGTGGCCAACCTGATCACATCGATAACACCTGAAAGGAAAATAATCCTGCCGCTTGTTAGCATCCCTTCCGCTACTCCGAGATTGTCCAGCAACGTTCCTTCTTCCACCACGAGAACCACCGCGAACAGAACCTTTTCCTTGCGAACCTCTTCCACCTCGACGTCCTTGAGATGAGTAAAAAACCTGCTGATCGCCATCTTTTTCTTTGGATTTCTCCCGGCGATCGTCCTGACGAGCTTCTTCCATGAGAAGTTTATTTTTGACGTATTCGAGTGTGACTTCTCCGGTATCCGCTTCTTTTGATAAGAAAATGTCAATTGCCGTAGTAACGGAGTCGTAAGATTCCGGCATAATAGCCAATAAATTTGTGACTATTTCCTTATCTTCAATCTTTCCACCGGCGGCCCTGAGCGACGACACGAGCTGCTCGTAATCATGAAGAAAATCACGTAGAGGTTTTGTACCATCGAACGACAAATTTCTAAATTCTCTCTGAAGACGAACGAGCGCGACTGTTCCCGACGTCGTAAACGTTTTTGTGAGACAATTCCACATAGACTTGGCGGTCACTTTGTCCTTGGTGATGTCCAACAGGTTGTCAGCCAGACATTGAACAATCAGCCCACGAGCCTTTGCATCACGGGGCAAAAATACTTCGAGTGCAGTTTTATCCGTAGGTGGATCGCTCGAAATGACGTCTAGCACTCCCGACTGTTCCAGTAGCAATCGAACGCGATATTCCCAATTTGAGAAACTAAAACTTCCGTCGAATGCACGAATTCCAGCGGGTGGTGCAGGAGTATACGAATGCGCCATTTTGCGACCTGAACCGAACTTGACCTAGTTTTCTCACCACAATTTCCGCGAAGAGAAAAACACGACTTTCCGTGACCACGATTTATTTTTTTTCACGACTTTAATGGAGCGTTAACGAGCACCCATAACCTGAAGAAGTCCGTGGATATAAAGCACAATATACGACCGCTTAATAACTTTTATTAGAGAGAGACTTCACATGGACACGATATATAAAACTAACTGACAAGTAAAAGCCGGTTCAACACCGGTAGGTACAGAAGGGGTAGAGAAGGGACTCAGTAAACTAAAGCAAACCCACTTGCAGCTAACATTAATCGCTTTCAAACCTACTCTAAGGGGTTTTTCGGGGTGCTGAACACGAATCTGAAGTCCTTTTTTCGATAAAACGCTTCCTTCATGGTTATTTTCGCGTTTTTTCATCAAAATTGCTCAAAAATAAACTCTGTTTAATCGCTTTCAAACCTACTCTCTAAGGGGTTTTTCGGGGTGCTGAACACGAATCTGAAGTCCTTTTTTCGATAAAACGCTTCCTTCATGGTTATTTTCGCGTTTTTTCATCAAAATTGCTCAAAAATAAACTCTGTTTAATCGCTTTCAAACCTACTCTCTAAGGGGTTTTTCGGGGTGCTGAACACGAATCTGAAGTCCTTTTTTCGATAAAACGCTTCCTTCATGGTTATTTTCGCGTTTTTTCATCAAAATTGCTCAAAAATAAACTCTGTTTAATCGCTTTCAAACCTACTCTCTAAGGGGTTTTTCGGGGTGCTGAACACGAATCTGAAGTCCTTTTTTCGATAAAACGCTTCCTTCATGGTTATTTTCGCGTTTTTTCATCAAAATTGCTCAAAAATAAACTCTGTTTAAACGCTTTCAAACCTACTCTCTAAGGGGTTTTTCGGGGTGCTGAACACGAAATTGAAGTCCTTTTTTCGATAAAACGCTTCCTTCATGAACTCTGTTTAATTGCTTTCAAACCTACTCTCTAAGGGGTTTTTCGGGGTGCTGAACACGAATCTGAAGTCCTTTTTTCGATAAAACGCTTCCTTCATGGTTATTTTCGCGTTTTTTCATCAAAATTGCTCAAAAATAAACTCTGTTTAATCGCTTTCAAACCTACTCTCTAAGGGGTTTTTCGGGGTGCTGAACACGAATCTGAAGTCCTTTTTTCGATAAAACGCTTCCTTCATGGTTATTTTCGCGTTTTTTCATCAAAATTGCTCAAAAATAAACTCTGTTTAATCGCTTTCAAACCTACTCTCTAAGGGGTTTTTCGGGGTGCTGAACACGAATCTGAAGTCCTTTTTTCGATAAAACGCTTCCTTCATGGTTATTTTCGCGTTTTTTCATCAAAATTGCTCAAAAATAAACTCTGTTTAATCGTTTTCAAACCTACTCTCTAAGGGGTTTTTCGGGGTGCTGAACACGAATCTGAAGTCCTTTTTTCGATAAAACGCTTCCTTCATGGTTATTTTCGCGTTTTTTCATCAAAATTGCTCAAAAATAAACTCTGTTTAATCGCTTTCAAACCTACTCTCTAAGGGGTTTTTCGGGGTGCTGAACACGAATCTGAAGTCCTTTTTTCGATAAAACGCTTCCTTCATGGTTATTTTCGCGTTTTTTCATCAAAATTGCTCAAAAATTAACTCTGTTTAATCGCTTTCAAACCTACTCTCTAAGGGGTTTTTCGGGGTGCTGAACACGAATCTGAAGTCCTTTTTTCGATAAAACGCTTCCTTCATGGTTATTTTCGCGTTTTTTCATCAAAATTGCTCAAAAATAAACTCTGTTTAATCGCTTTCAAACCTACTCTCTAAGGGGTTTTTCGGGGTGCTGAACACGAATCTGAAGTCCTTTTTTCGATAAAACGCTTCCTTCATGGTTATTTTCGCGTTTTTTCATCAAAATTGCTCAAAAATAAACTCTGTTTAATCGCTTTCAAACCTACTCTCTAAGGGGTTTTTCGGGGTGCTGAACACGAATCTGAAGTCATTTTTTCGATAAAACGCTTCCTTCATGGTTATTTTCGCGTTTTTTCATCAAAATTGCTCAAAAATAAACTCTGTTTAATCGCTTTCAAACCTACTCTCTAAGGGGTTTTTCGGGGTGCTGAACACGAATCTGAAGTCCTTTTTTCGATAAAACGCTTCCTTCATGGTTATTTTCGCGTTTTTTCATCAAAATTGCTCAAAAATAAACTCTGTTTAATCGCTTTCAAACCTACTCTCTAAGGGGTTTTTCGGGGTGCTGAACACGAATCTGAAGTCCTTTTTTCGATAAAACGCTTCCTTCATGGTTATTTTCGCGTTTTTTCATCAAAATTGCTCAAAAATAAACTCTGTTTAATCGCTTTCAAACCTACTCTCTAAGGGGTTTTTCGGGGTGCTGAACACGAATCTGAAGTCCTTTTTTCGATAAAACGCTTCCTTCATGGTTATTTTCGCGTTTTTTCATCAAAATTGCTCAAAAATAAACTCTGTTTAATTGCTTTCAAACCTACTCTCTAAGGGGTTTTTCGGGGTGCTGAACACGAATCTGAAGTCCTTTTTTCGATAAAACGCTTCCTTCATGGTTATTTTCGCGTTTTTTCATCAAAATTGCTCAAAAATAAACTCTGTTTAATCGCTTTCAAACCTACTCTCTAAGGGGTTTTTCGGGGTGCTGAACACGAATCTGAAGTCATT